>CAUYQG010049232.1:0-23035 GCA_963574415.1 Tarsius wallacei | reverse complement strand
CTGGCTACTCAAAATTAAACACATATGACCTTTTTAAAGGGACATACAAGTCAAACCAACTTAAACATGTTATAATATCAAGATGAAATTACATTTTTTAAAAAAAATTTAGAGTTGTGGAGTACGTGTAAGAATATGCTACATAAATAAATTGCGTGTAGGTGCAGTTTTGATTCCTAGTTCCCCCTTTCCCCCAATAGTGGACATGATATCCAGTGAGTGGTTGTGTGTCCCTGCTCGCCCTCTCTCCCTCCCTCCATTAACCGTGTCCAGTGTCAGTCATTCCCATCATTGTGCTCTTTTGCCAAATGTTTAGGACCTGCTCATGAGTGAAAACATGCTGTATTTAATTTTTCATTTCTGTGATAGTTCACTTAGAATGATGGTCCCAACTGCATTCCATGCTGCTGCAAAGGACATGATTTTGTCCTCCTTTATGGATGTGCAATATTCCAGTTGTGTGTGTGTACATTTTCTTTATTCAGTCCACTTTCAGTGGCCATCTGGGTTAGTCCCATGTTTTTTGCTATTGTGAATAGTGGTACAATGAACATACACGTCTTTCAGTAGAACAACTTATGTTCTCTTGGGTAGTCCCAGAAGTTGAGATTGCTGGATCATATACTCATTCAATTTTTAGTTTTTTGAGAAAATGCCACATTGCTTTCCACAAAGGTTGAACTAACCTACATTCCCACCAACAGTGTAGAAGCACCCTCTTTTATCTGCAGACTTGCCAACACTTTTTGTCTTTTTAATGATAACCATCTTTACCAATGTGAGGTTGTATCTCATTATAATTTTGATTTGCATTTCTGTGATGATTAGTGAAGCTGAGCATTTTTTTTCATATGTCCGTTGATCTTCCTTTGAAAATTGTCTGTTCATGTTCTTTGTCTACTTTTTAAGAAGTTATTTTTTTTTGCCTGTTAATTCTTTTGAGTTCTTTGTAGATCATGAATGTTAGGCCTTTCTCAAATACATAGCTTGCAAACATTTTTTTCCCCCATTCTGTGGGTTTTCTCTTTACTCTCTTGATGGTTTCTTTTGGTGTACAAAAACTTTATAAGCTCCCATCTGTCAATCTTAGTTTTTTCTGCATTTTCTTTTAAGGATTTTGCCATGACTTCATTGTCTATTTTGATGTCTAGGAGGGTGTTCCCTAAGTTTTCTTCTAAGTTTCTTATATTTTGGGGTTTTGCATTTAAGTCCTTGATCCACTTTAAGTTAATTTTTGTATATGGTGATAGATAGAGGTACAGTTTTATTCTTCTACCTGTGCTTAGCCAGTTTTCCCAGCACCATTTGCTAAATATGGTATCTTTTTTCCCAATGTTTTGTTGTTGTTGACTTGGTTAAAATGAGATTTTTTGGAGATTTGTGCTTTTATTTCCAGATTCTGTGACCTTTACCGTTGGCCTATATGTCCATTTTTGTACAGTACCATGCTGTCTTGATTACTGTAGGCTTGTAGTAAAGTTTCAGATCTGAAAATATGATGCCTCCATCCTTGTTATTGTTACTGAGGAGTTTTTGACCTATTCAGGCTCTTTTTTTGCTTTCATATGAGTTTAAGTATTGTCTTTTCTAGGTCTGTGAAAAAATGATGCTGACAGTTTGATAAGGACTGTATTGAATTTGTAGATTGCATTTGGTAGAATGGGCATCTTGGCAATATGGTTCTTGCAATCTACGAGCATAGGATGTTTTTCCATTTGTTGGTGTTGTCCTTGGATTCTCTGAGCAGTGTTTTGTGTGTCTGTGTCTATTTTTTGTATTTTTGTGTGTGGGGGTATTTTTTGTATGTCTGTAGCTATTGTGAATGAGATTGTATTTTTTATTTGGTTCTCAGCCTGTTTTGTTGGCATATAGATATGCAACTGTTTTTGCACATTGATTTTGTACCTTGAAACTTTAACAAAGTCATTTATCAGTGTGAAGAAGTTTTTGACAGACTTTGTAGGTATTTCTAGATATATAGTTATATCATCTGTGGATAAAGATAATTTAACTTTCCCTTTTCTTATTTTGATACCTCTAATTTTTTTCTCCTGCCTGATTACTCTTGCTAGAACTTCAAATACTATGTTAAATAAGAGTGGCAAAAATAGACATCCTTGTTTTGTTCCAGTTTTTAGGAAGAATGCTTCCAGCTTCTGCTCATTAAATATGATGTTGGCTGCATATTTGTCATTGATGGTCCTTATTATTTTGAGGAATTTTTCTTTGATGTCTAGGTGTTCAAGGGTTTTTATCAAGATGTTGGATTTTATCAAATACTTTTCTGCATCTAATAAAAACTATGCATTTTTGTTTTTACACCTGTTTATGTGATGAATTATATGCATTGATTTATAGTATATTAAACCAGTCTCACATCCTGGGAATGAAGCTCACCTGGTCGTGGTAGATGATTTTTGAAATGTGTTGTTGGTTGCAATTTGCTAGAATCTTGTTGATAAATTTTGCATCTATATTCATCAAGGAATTGGGCTGTAGTTTTCTTCTTTTGCTGGGTCTTTGCCATTTTGAAGTATTAGTAATATTGGCCTTACAGAATGAGCTAAGGAGATTTCCTTTCTTCTCAATTACCTGGAATACTTTCAATAGTATTGGTATAAACTCTTGTCAGATGGTTTCTCAGCTGACTCTACATCCTTGTACATCATGTACAGTCAGCTGAGAAACCATCTGGTGAGGAAGTTTCTTACTAATAATTTTTTAATTGTCTTTTAATTTTGTATTTGTAATTTACTTCATCAAAAATAATCTTCACATTATTAAAAACAAATAAATGCATATATTTAAAAATTTATTTAAATTCTTCAGAAATTTTTCATCAGTGCTGTACATATTAGAAGTATAGTTATTGTTAGCTTTTATGACATTAATTAAATAGTTACTGGGTAATTTATATATGTCAGGCACTAAAAATAAGACAATAAAAAGAGAGACAAACTAGGTTTCTTAATACATGGCACTTATAGTCTAGTTGGGAGAAGAAGAAAAGGAACAAAGAAGAAAGTGATTTGTGCTGAAGACTATGGTGGAAGTGCACAGCATAATATGATATTTCCTGGAGTGAATTTTAAAGAAATAATTCAAGAAACCCTCTCAGAAAATGATATATGAGCTCGGATGTCAAGACTAAGAGAAATCTAACTGTACACAGATTTAGAAGTTGCCCATTACCGGCTCAGCAATAAGCTTGACACATTCTCAAAACAAAAAGGATTTAAAAACCTACAATATTGCTGAAATTGGAAAGTAAGAGAATTGAAGTGGCAGAAAAAGAAGCAAAGCAGAAGCCAGTTCTAGAACTCCACAGGCTTTGATTGGAAGTTTGCATTTTATCTGGTGGGTAATGAGAAGACATTAGAATCTCCTAAACTGAAAATTCTACTAAAGTATATAAATTAGTTTAGTAAGAATGCATAATTGTATGTTAGTTACTTTGAATCACTTAAATATATAATGTTTATATTTCAAACATTAAAAAATTAAGATAATCAGCTTAACTGTATTCAAGTATATTTTGTTATAGTGTAGCAAAAATGAATTACAGGTCTGCCTTCTATTACCTAATACTGCAGCAAGAATATTGAATACTTAAACCTGGTAGAGAGGCAGACAAAAGTTCTTAGTTACTGAGTTTGAATAATAAATTGTTTTATGATATTGGGTAAAAGCAAGCCATTCGGTAGCCTTTCTTCATAAAGATCAATGTTACTTCATAAAAATCAGTACTATTTTACTTGCTTGTTTTTTACTACCAACACTTTAAGTAATCAAAGATTAAGCGCATTTAGGTCAAAATCAGACTAGAGATAATGTTGCCAGTTACATAAAATCATGAGCTGAATTTTCAATTAAATTTTACTTCACTAAGAGATTCCCTAAATTTTAGTATTTCTTGCTAAAATAGCAGGTTATTTACTGGTTGAATGGTATTTGTAATCCAACTCTTCATCTGAAATTATCATTAAGATGCACATACAAATCTAGCGCATATAATTTGCAGCAATTATTTCGAAGTTCTGTGTTACTATTCCTACATATTTCAGAAAAAATATATTTATTTGAGCTTATTCCAACAAAATACATACATTCTGGTATATATATAAACTTATGTTTATATACCCTATTTAAGTTTAACTTGCAGTTTATTTTGATCATATGCTAATGAATTTTTTTTCCTACAATAATACTAAACTTCGAGGTCACTTAACATTTTGGTTTTCTTCCAAACAAGAAGTTATGCCAAAAATTTTTCACTCTCTATGACCATTTCCATTAGGATAAATAACACAAATGTTTAAGAGGAAATTAATGAAAAAACAAAATCCGACTTTTCATTAATACAAATCAAATGAAGTAAAATTGAGTTTGTCTCATTATCATACTCTAATCAGCTAAGTCTATCACTATAGAAAATTAATGATATTAAAATAGCTAATATTTACTGAATGTCAAAGAATAACTTTTTTTAGTTAGAAACATGACGTACATGCATCAAATATTTATTCAACTTATTAATAGCAAAATCAGCAGAAAAGTAAAGTTAGGTAAAAACACAATTCAGAGAGAGGATTATAAAGGCAGTTTTGGAAGGCATGCTGAATAAGTCTGCTAATTTATAGGCAAAACTGGTTCATGTCTTAAAGGGTAAGAGAACTATGATCTTTGAGGGCTGTACCCTTTACTGAGCAGAATTCACTTACATTATTACTAGAAAAAAAAAAACTTAGGGTAAAATGTAATTTAACAGACTTTGGACCTTAATAAATGGTAAATAGTTATTAAAATAAATATGCATTCTGTGGACTTCAAACTAAAGGGAAGTAAATAATCATTGGTTGGAGACTGCTACATGATGCCTCAATAAACATTAAAAGAGCATGCAGTCAACTTTATAACTATTTTCAAGTTTGGGAAAGCTTCATGATATGCATACATTTTTCCAGTTCCTTTAATATATGGATTTGTTTAATCTTTGCTCCATTCTTACTTTGTAGGTGCTATTGTTGTAGCCTCGTTTTTGAGAAAAGGAAGCTGATACAGAGGCTTGGTACCTCAAACAGATCATATAATCTGGATCTAGGAGCATCATCCCACACTTTATTATATACCCTTTTTGTTGAAATACATATAATCAGCATGACATTCCTCATAATTTAAATATATAGCAGCATGACAGATACTAAATATTCTGAATTTCGTACTGTATTTTTTGGTACAAAATTTAAATAAGATACTAGACCTGGATGCTTCATAAATGCTAACATATTCATAACATAAAAGATCTCCTCTCCCTTGGCTATTTGCTTTAGCTATTGCATCATTCTGATGAAAAATATAATTAATAAGTCATCAAGCAAATAGGCGTTTAGTTGGGCACCTACAGTGTAACAGGCTCAGTTTTTAGAATCTTTTCTAAATGAGTTCAAAAACACGGTACTTCAAGAAAAAAAAATTCCAGAAGGCCTAAGATTCAAGAGAGAATAATAAAGGAAAGAAAACATATGGGTAAATAAAAATAAATATTATATAGATAAGATATTTACTCCATGTTTTTGATCTATTCCTTATCATGGTAATTTTAAAGGTAGGGATGAAAATATAAGGTATTATTGAACACAAAGTTATGAGTAGTAATTAATAGTTACATAGAGGGTTTCAGAACCAAAGTGGTTTAGCAATTTGCATTGCACATGAAGAGGGTTAAGATTATTATTTATTTATTGTATAGAGTAAATTTTATCTTTAAAACAAAAAATAGAGGTCATAACCTTTCAAATATGACATGGGTAGCATACATTTTAAATGATCATTTTTTAAATTAACTTTAAAAACTTTTTTATTTTAAAATTGTGGGGTACATTTTAGGGTTAGGTATACAAATATTAATTGTGCACATACCCGTGTTGATGTGTGCCCCCTTTCCCAGGCAGATTTCCACTACTGTCAATCCCACCTCCTTCCCCCACCCCACAGTTTCCCACTACAGTCAATCCTTTTCTTATATTATTGCGGTAGTTGTCCAAGGTCCACTTATGAGTGAGAACATGTTTTTTTTGTTTGGTTTTTTTGGGGTTTTTTTTTTAGTTGGAGTCTCATTCTGTTGCTCAGGCTGGAGTGCAGTGGCTGCTCCCGGCCACCGCAGCCTCAACCAGCTGGGCTCCAGCGAGCCTTCCGCCTCAGCCTTCCAAGTAGCTGGAACTACAGGTGAGCACAACCACACCCAGCTAATTTTTTTTATTTATTGTAGAGATGAGGTCTCGCCCGCGGGCTCAGGCAATCCACTCACCTCAGCCTCCCAAGGCGCGGGATTACAGGCTGAGCCACCAAACCCGGCTAACATTTTTTTTTTATCCAGTCCTCTTTAGATGGGCAGCATGGTTGTTTCCATGTTCTTGCTATTGTGAACAATGTTGCGATAAACATACGTGTGCAGGTATATTTTTTTAGAGTGATTTGAGTTCTTCTGGGTATATTCCCAGTAGGGGAATTGTGGTGCCATATGGAGGTCAATTTTTAGAACTTTTAGGATTCGCCACACTGTTTTCTACAGAGGCTGTACTAGTTTGCCCTCTCACCAACAGTGTAGAAGTGTTCCCTTTTTGCCACATCCTCTCCAGCATCTGTTATTCTTTGAGTTATTGATGATGGCCATTCTGACTGGAGTTAGGAGGTATCTCAGTGTAGTTTTAATTTGCAACACGTTGATGACTAGTGAGTCTGAACATTTTTTCATGTATCTGTTGGCTGCTTGTATATCTTCTTTTGAGAACTGCCTATTCATACCTTTTGCCCACTTTGTAATGGGGTTGTTTGTTTTTTTCTTTTCAGCACATTTGAGCTCCTTGTAGATCCTAGATGTTAGGCCTTTGTCAGACATGGAGTTGGCAAATACTTACCCCCAGTTTGTGGGCTGTCTCCCTGCTCTCTTGACAGTTTCTTTGGCTCTGCAGAAGTTTGTCAGTTTGATGAGGTCCCACTTGTCCATCTTATCTCTTACGGCCTGGGCAATTCAAGTTTTGACCAGGAATTGGTTGCCTGTTCCAATTTCCATAAGAGTGCCTCCTGCATTTTCTAAGGTTTTTATAGTTTGAGGTTTTATGTTTAGGTATCTGATTCATTAAGAGTTGATATTTGTGTATGAGGATAAGTAGGGGTCCTGTTTTAATTTTCCGCATGTGGTCAGCCAGTTTTCCCAGCATCATTTACTGAATAGTTTCTGTCTCCCAGTGGTAGGTGGTGGAGGCTTTGTCGAAGATGTGTTGGTTGAGAAACTGAGGTGCTTCTGGAAGCTCAATTCTATTCCACTGGTCTATATGTCTGTTCTTGTGCCAATACCAGGCTGTTTTGATTATTATAGCTTTATAATAAAGTTTAAAATCTGGGAGTGTGATACCTCCTGCTTTGTTTTTTTTTCCTGAGGATTGTTTTGGCTATTCTTGGTAGTTTATGTTTTCATATGAATTCCTGTATTATTGTTTCAAGGTTTGAGAAGAATGCTGCTGTTAATTTACTGGGTATTGCGTTAAACCTATAGTTTGCCTTAGGTAGAATGAGCATCTTAACAATGTTGCTTCTTCCAGTCCATGAGCATAGAATGTTTTTCCACTTTTTTGTGTCATCTCTGATTTCTTTGAGCAGTGTTTTGTAGTTTTCATTGTAAAGGTGTTTCACGTCTCTGGTTAGGAAGATGCCAAGGTATTTCATTTTTTTTTTTTTTGTGGCTATTGCAAATGGAATTGTGCTTTTTATTTGGTTTTCTATTTGTTTATTATTGGTGTATAGAAATGTGATTGTCTTTAGCACATTTATTTTATACCCTGAGATTTTGCCAGAGTCCTCTATACATGCAAGGAGGTTTTTCACAGATTCTCCTGTGTTTTCAAGGTATAGAATCATGTCATCTGCAAGGAGAGATAACTTGATTTCTCTTTTCCTATTTGGATACTCCTGATTGCCTTCTCTTCTCTGATTGCACTAGCTAGGACTTCCAGAACAATGTTGAACGGGAGGGGTAAGAGTGGGCATCCTTGTCTTGTTCCAGTTTTCAGGGGAAATGGTTCTAATTTCTGTCTGTTTAGCAGTATGCTGGCTGTGGGTTTCTTGTAGATGCCTCTTACTATTCTGAGGTATGTTCCATCTATGCCTAGATATTCAAGGGTTTTTATCAAGAAGGGGTGCTGGATTTTACCAAAGGCTTTTTCAGCACATAATGATATAATCATGTGGTTTTTGTTTTTACATCTGTTTTGTATTTAATTATGTTTATGGTCTTATGAATGTTGAACCAGGCCTGTATCCCAGGGATGAATCCTACTTGGTTGTGGTGGATGATTTTTGAGATGTGTTGCTGAATCTGGTTTGCTAGGATCTTGCTGAGAATGTCAGCATCTGTGTTCATCAAAGATATGGGCCTGTAGTTCTCTTTCTTTGTTTGGACTTTACCTGGCTTGGGTATCAATGTGATGTTAGCTTCATAAAATTATTTGGGGAGACTTCAATCTTCCTCAGTCGCTTGGAACACTTTCAAAAGGATTGGTATCACTTCCTCCTTGTATGTTTTGTAGAATTCTGCTGGGAAGCCTTCTGGACCAGGGTTTTTTTTTTTTTTTGTAGGTAGTTTTCTTATAACTATTGTTATTGGTCTATTTAGGGTCTCAATCTCTTCTTGTTTCAACCTAAAGAGGTTGTATGATGTCAGAAAATCCTCCATTTCCTTTAGGCTTTCAAGTTTGTTTCTACAAGTGTACATAGTAGTCTCCGATAATCTTTTGTATTTCTCCAGAGTCAGATGGGATCTCATCTTTTGTGTTTCTGATTGTGTTTATTTGGGCTTTTTTTTTCTCTTTTTCTTGGTCAGTTTAGCTAAGGGACCATCCATCTTGTTTATTCTTTCAAAGAACCAGCATTTTGTTTAGCTTATTTTTTGTATTATGTTTTTATCTTCTATGTCCTGGGTTTGGGTTTTTATTTTGGTGATCTGGATTCTTCTGCTGAAGTTAGGGGTTTGATGGTCTTGCTTTTCAAGCTTTCTTAGGTGACTTGTTAGGCTGTTAACTTGTGATCTTTCCATTTTCTTCATGTGTGTTTGTAGAGATATAAATTTCTCTCTCTCTCTCTTTTTTTTTTTTTTTTTGAGTTGGATTCTCACTCTGTCACCCAGACTGGAATGCAGTGGCATGCTCCCGGCCACCACAGCCTTGATCTACTGGGGTCCGGCGATCCTTCCGCCTCAGCCTTCTAAGTAGCCAGAACTACAAGCAGGTGCTACCATGCCTGGCTAATGTTTGATTTATTGTAGAGATGAGGTCTCGCCAAGTTGCATGGGCAGGTTTTGAACCTGCGGACTCAGGCAATTCACTGACCTCGGCCTCCCAAAGCACTGCGATTACAGGCTGAGCCACTGAGCCCGGCCCCTGAATTCCCCTCTTACTACTGCTTTCATCGCCTCCCAAAGGTTTTGGTAAGATGTTTCTTCATTTTCATTTGTTTCCAGGTGTCTTTTAATCTCTATTTTGATTTCCATACTGACCCAGGAGTTGCTTAGCATCATGCTGTTTAGAGTTCATGTCTTTCTGGGTTTTGGGGGAACTTTGTTGATGTTGATATTTATTTTTATTCCACTGTGGTCTGAGAAGGTGTATGTCAAAATTTCAATTTTAAGAAATTTGTTTATGCTTGATTTATAGCCAAGGATGTGGTCTATTTTAGAGAACATTCCATGCAGTGATGAGTAGAATGTATTTTCTATGTTCGTTGGGTGAAGTGTTATGTAGGTATCAATTAGGTTCATTTGGTCAAGACTCACAATGAGGTTCTGGATCTCCTTGCTGATTTTTTTGTCCTGATGATCTGTCTAGGGTTGTGTATGGGGTATTAAAGTCCCTAGCTATGATAGTGTTAGAGTCAATATCTTTTTTAAGTTTTCCTAGAAACTGCTTTATGAAAGTTGGTGCTCCTATGATGGGTGCATATATGTTTAGGATGAATACTACTAGTTGATGGATTGAACCTTTTATCATGATGTAGTGACCTTCTGTATCTTTTTAAATTTTTGATAGCTTAAAGGATATTTTGTCTGATATTAAGATTGCAATTCCAGCTTTCTTTTGTGTTCCATTCACCTGAAAATTTGCTTCCCATCATCTTACTTTGAGTCTGTGAGTATCCTTTCTGGTGACCTGAGTCTCTTGGAGACAATATATTGTTGCCTCATGATATTTTATCAATTTTGCCATTCTATGTCTTTTCTGTGGTGCATTTAATCCATTCACATTCAGGCTAATTATTGAGATGTGAGAGTTTACTCCTGTCATGATGTTCTTATAGTGTTTTGCTATTCTTGCTGCTGTTTCTTTGTTCTCGTTCTTTTGTTTTTTGAATTGATTCATGTGTGTTTGTAAACTTTTTCCTGACTTCTTGTTAAGGGCATTGTTGTTCTTTTTTTTCATTCTTCTGTGTTGAAGTGTTTCTTATAGTGGTGGTCTCGAGGCAGCATAAGTTCTTAGGGATTGAATTCTGGGAAAGATTTTAATTCTCCATCACTGAGGCTTAGCTTGGCTAGGTAGGTAATTATTTGTTGAAATTGTTTATCTTTGAGAACTTTGAAGATTGGACTCCAATCTCTCCTAGCCTGAAGTGTTTCTGTAGATAAGTCTGCTGCTATTCTATTTGGTCTTCCTTGGTAAGTAGTCTGACCTTTCTCTCTTGCTGCCTCTAGAATTTTCTCTTTTATACCGTCTTTGTGTAAACAAATTACTATGTTTCTAGGAGTTGGTCTTCTCATTTATTGTCTTGCAGGGGTTCTCTGAATCTCTTGCATTTGAATGGTCACTTCACTGATGAGATGAGGGAAGTTTTCTTAGATAATTTTATGGAATGTTTGCTCCAGGGTGGTCTCTGTCTCTCTATCTGCCTCAGGAATTTCAATTAATCTTGGGTTCATCTTTTTGAGGTAATCGCTCATCTCTTGAAGGTTTTTTTTTTTTCTATCTTTTTAAGCTTCTTTTCTATGTTTTTAACAGTTTAAGTTAGTTCCATATTTTGGTTCTCAAGTTCTGAGATTCTTTCTTCTGCATGGCTAAGTCTGCTTTCCATGCTTATCAGTTTGTTATTTCTTTCGTTCACTGTATTCTGTATTGCTGTTATTTCAGTTATCAACTCCTTCATTCTTTCTTCTTGCCACTCCTCAATTCTATTTATTCTCTCTATTAATGTCTTGATATCTGGGTTTGTGGTTGAGACCAGTCATTCTGGTGGCTCTTCATTGTTTGCATTCCGAAGTCTGTATTTTCAGTGTCTCACCTCCCAGTTGTCTGTGTGTGACACATATTCTTCTTCTGGTTTTTCTTCATTTGTGTAGATTTTCCTCCACCACCCCCACTTGCCCTTTTTTAACCTTTTCTTTAATTCTGTTGTTCAGGGATGGTGGGGGGGGTGTAGCTTTTACTTCTGTTTGCTCAATCACCTATTCTTCCTTATGTGACTCCTCTGGCTTTATTCAATTCTGAAGCTGGACTGTGGGTTGGGGGCTATAATTTTGCAATTCTGAGATTTAATTGAGGGAGGAGTTGTGATTCAGAAACTATCTATAGATCCTGGTATCTGCTGACAGCTATGTGGGCCCCCTGCAGCCCACTTCCAACTGCCTTACAATGTGTCCATGCAGTGGGGGTATGGGTTTGCCCCTGAAAGCAAAATGAGGTAAGAAAAAGGAAAAGTATAGAAAAAGGAAGGAGGGAGATGAGAGGAAGTTAGGGGGAGATAAGAAGAAGAGGGAAAACAGACAGGCATACCTAACAAATGAACACAGACACAAATAAAGACAGAAAATATTTTTTAAAAACATACAGGCAATCATACAAACACACAAACCGACAAAAAAAAATGCCCCCATACAAACAGAAAGTCTAAAAAAACCCCAATAAAGTAACAGAAACACAGCAAGTACAAAAATGTAATCAAAAACAGAAAGAGAAGAGGAAAAGGAGAAAACACAAAACTAAAGCAAGCAAGCCAACACAAAACAAAACAAACAAACAAACAAAACAAACCCAACTTGATCTGAGGCAATTCCTGCAACTTCAACTTCCTTTCAGCTCTGGTCTCCAGCCCCTCTGCTCCGCTCTCAGCGCAGGCTGATAGGGTTGCTCTCAGCGGGGGTCAGAGCCCCATGGACTATGGTGGGAGGAGGGTGGATCACATCTGGACTCACCTGTCTGCTGCTGTCAAGTCTCCCCCTCAGATCTGACGTGCCTGTGCCTGCTCCCGAGTGTGGGAGGCATGTTTGATGAGAAAAGCTCTAGGTCCCAGGTTGGAGGCTGGGCGGAGCTTGGCGGGGCCATGCAGGTCCTGGCCTGGTCCCAGGGCAGAGAAAATGGCTCCAGCCAGCTTTTCCTCATCGGTGGTGGGGCTCCTCTCCAGCTCTCCCCAGCTGCTCTCTCCACAGTCTGGGCCTCCCCTGCCCCTGCGATGCTGCCACAGGGGATGATGTGGGCTGGTCTCCAGGTGATGAGGATCAGCTGTACAGGCAGGCTTTTCTCAGGGAGGAGACAGGCATACCTAACAAATGAACACAGACACAAACAAAGACAGAAAATATTTTTTAAAAACATACAGGCAAACCAACAACAACAAAAAAACCCTATTGATGTACTGTCCCTGAAAAATGCCCACACACAAACAGAAACTCTAAAAAAACCCCAATAAAGTAACAGAAACACAGCAAGTACAAAAAAGTAATCAAAAACAGAAAGAGAAGAGGAAAAGGAGAAAACACAAAACTAAAGCAAGCAAACAAACACAAAACAAAACAAACAAAACAAGGAGGAGGTGGTGGGGGGGTGTTGCAGTCACCTCTGGAGGCTCTGGAGGAAAGCCCTGGGTGCATGAATCTGAGTCTCCCCTTGACAGATGTTCACTCACCCACCTGCACACACCCCTCCCGTGGAGAGTCTTCATGGACACTCACTTTTGTGGAGACTCTCACCATCTGACCTTTCTAGTCACCATCTTGCCAGAAATCCCCCTTTGTTATTTCTTAAACATGTCAAGAACACTTCCTCTCTAGCCCTCGGACTTTTCCCACTGCTGGATCACTGATCTTTCCAATATCCACTTCCTTTAATTTGTTGCCCAAATGTTCCCTTTCAAGGTAGCCTGCCAACTATTCTTTAAAACTGCACCTGCCCCTTCCTATGACCCAATTATTTTTTATTTTGTTGTACTTATTCTTTTTGTCCTTCAGCATACATCACTGCCAATATGCTGCAACGTTTACTTATTTTGTATGTTTGTCACTTATTGCTTATTTCCTTCTAGCTAATTTGAAAAGTCTCTGCTAGCAGATATCATTGGCTGTTTTCTTCACTGATATATCTCAGGTACCTTGAACATTACCCATCATGTAGTAGAGTTAAATAAATATTTGTTACATTAACAATGAATGAATGGTAACTTGGATTTGGTGGACTTATACATTTGATCTCACCTCATGCCTCCTTATGATGGTAGTGGACTATCTTTTATAGCTTTCCTTAAGGCTTTGTGACATCTTCAGTCATTCACATTTTTATTATCAATTAGATGTGTGGCACTGTTCTGCTGAGTATAAATAATTGAAAATAAAATCTTTCTAAGAGTAAGCAAAGGAACATATTTTTGCTGTTTTCCAGGAGGAATAATATCTAGTCATATGCATAAAGAGATTTTATATCCAGATGACATTTTCTTAATTTAAACCATTATTTAGCAGCTCTGTCATTTCTTCATTTATCATTCATTTACTCATTTCTTCATTTATCATTCATTTATCATTCTCATTTCTTCATTTATCATTCATTTATCATTCATTTATCATTCATTTACTATTTACTGAAAGTCCACTATGGGTTAAACACTTTGTCTTTTAAGCAATTCCCATCCACAGGGTGGTGTTGGGATCAGGCTCAGAGGTAGGGAGAAACAGACACATGATTATTTCCTGGACATCCATTTATGTTAGTGTGATTTATTCCACGGCAAACAAACTAACCAAAAAAAATGCAGCGCATGTCAAAAAGTCTATGTTCATAAGGCAAAATTATTCCTATCCAAAAGATAATACTTTCTGGCAGGCACAAGCTTAAAGAACAGAAGCCACACCTTTTGCCTAGATGCAATTTTGAGAACTGTTCCCTACCACAGACCCCAAGAACACCACTGTAATACATCTTCTCCTGGCAATGATTGAGTATCCCAGCCCCACAGCTGTAGCTTATTTTAAAGTATGATGTTTTAAATTTGATAAGTTTGAAAGTTATTCAATAAGTTGAGTGTATTGAGGACAATTGATTCTTAATCACGTTATGAGAGCTATACCCTCTCCACTCCACCCTCTCATATCCTTAAGTTTGCTGCTTGAAGTGTGATTTAATTGCTTAAAGTATTTAAAGTATAAAACCATTCTCTGTATTTTAAAGAGGTAAAAGTGCTATTATCAGCCGGGCTCGGTGGCTCAGCCTGTAATCCCACGCCTTGGGAGGCTGAGGTGAGTGGATTGGCTAAACCCACAGATTCGAGACCCACCTGGGCAACTTGGTGAGGCCTCATCTCTACAATAAATCAAAAAATCAGCCGGGCATGGTAACTCACGCCCGTAGTTCCAGCTACTTGGAAGACTGAGGCGGAAGGATCGCCGGAGCCCAGCGGGTCGAGGCTGTGGAGGCCGGGAGCGGCCACTGCACTCCAGTCTGGGAGACAGAGCGAGACTCCAACTCAAAAAAAAAAAGTGCTATTATCTTCTATATCCCTTGATCATAACTTTCCACCAGGGCTTTGGTTAACACCTAAATGCACACCTAAAAGGGGATTCTTTTTCTCCAAACAAAATGGGTCCAGGTAAGTTGAGCAGATGTACCAACACAAGTCAATAATCCTGACTGATCCCCTCAAGAACATCTTATTGTCATGAGTGCTAAGGCAACTGGACATGAAAGCTGCCTGCAGGGTCGAGTGGAAGTAGTCTATGCCTACATAAGCTGGCAAACCCCAGGCATGCAGGGGCTCTGGTGCCAGGCCCTGGGTGGCAGTGGCCAGAGCCCTCTGGAAATTAAAACAAACTGTCTAGATACATAACTACTGCAGTAAAGCCTTCCTCCTTTCTCTGCCCAGTCCACCAGGGGCTGTTTTCTGTGTTTAGGTTTGAATCTCAAACTCATGGGCAAAAGAACAAGCATCGGTCAAAGTGCATTCCTATGTCATGACTGATTTTCTTTCTGTTTTTTTTTTTTTTTTTTGAGTTGGAGTCTCACTCTGTTGCCCAGACTGGAGTGCAGTGGCCGCTCCCAGCCACCGCAGCCTCGACCTGCTGGGCTCTGGCGATCCTTCCACTTCAGCCTTCCAAGGAGCTGAAATTACAGGCGTGAGCTACCACGCCCGGCTAATTTTTGATTTATTGTAGAGATGAGGTCTCGCCAAGTTGCCCGGGCGGGTCTTGAGCCCGTGGGCTCAGGCGATCCACTCACCTCGGCCTCCCAAAGCGCGGAATTACAGGTTGAGCCACCAAGCCCGGCTTGATTGATTTTCTGTGGAAAGTCTCTGGCCTAGGGCATAAAAAGCTGCATAACATCTTCTGCCTTGGCTTTTCCAAACTCCTTGAAATGCTGCCACTGGTCAAGTGAAGCAATGAGAGTCATAGTGAACATTGGATGTCAATGTTGGTTTCTTGCTTAGAAAAATGATTTAAATTCTTCCAGAGTTGTAATCCTGAATAAGGGTAATGCAAATTTACATTAAGCAGAGAATAATCACATTTGCAAATAAGAGTGAAATGATCAGAGCTTTCAATGGGAATATGCCTTGGAAGGTCAAAGGACAATAATCAAGCTCTGCTTGAAGCTGCAAAGAAGTCATTTCCCAGAGCTAGTTAGTCTACTAGTCAACAAGCAGGGAAATGGAGGGAGGCAGTTGAAAATTTGTTCCATTTCATTTATTTTCCAGCTCAACAACCTGTTGTTGCTATTGACAACTTGGACATGAAAAAAAATAGAAGTGAAAGATTTGAAATTTGCTTTGGCATTATCTATAGTGTTCATCCTAGCTGCACTGGAAAAAATGGGTTCACTGAATCTAGTGGATGGTTAGACCAAACTTCAGTTGTCATAGTAACAGAAACAGGATGACATATTGAAGATAGTGAGAGCTTTGGGGTTCAGTGGTGGCTCTATCACGATTGTGACCAAGTTCCTTTTTAAGCCTGAATTCCTAGCTGTACCATAAGTAATATAGTATCTATTTCATAAATATTTGGGAGAATTACATTTTTAAAAAGCATGAAAAACATTAAGAATCATGACCAGTACTTGGTAAACTCTCCATAAATGTACTTTATGTTATTTTCAATACAGAGACAATGATAGAACCAATTCAAACAGTAGATCATTTGTAATATATTTGTATCATTTCTCTATCAATATATTTAACATCTTAATTCCAACTTGGCCTTTTTCTTGCCTATGATCATACAATTTCTAAGAATCAGTGTTCAAGTGGGAATTTAGGTCTGAAGTCCAGTGGCTTTGCTCTATTCTACTGTGTCTACCCAAAATTGTCTAGAACTGTAAAGGTGGGCTGATGAACTGAAAGTAAGCAAATTACTTCCACATGGAGTAGTCGTTTTACACAGAAGCACGTAAAAATACTCATTTTTCCATATAGTTGCCAATACTTGAGAAAATCAAACTTATTTTTTTCTGTTTGCTAGTCCTCAAGCATAAGATGACACGTTATTGCTACAATTCACATAAACTTGATAATGAATGTGAAAATAAAACAAGTCCTCTAATTTTCAGGTATTAAGTGAAGAAAAATATCTCTTTAAATTAATCAATGTTCATTAAAAGGAAACTCCAAAGTAAATCAGTTAGACCTATGTATATTTTGTTGAAAGATCTATGTTGTAAATTGTTTCTCACTGTCGATAAGAAATGCCAAGTTTACAGAATCATTTATGACTCAGAGAGCTAAACAAGAACATGCCTGATAAGTAAGACTGACACATAGTAAAACAGAAACTTGACTGAAATTATAGTTGACAAATTTCTTGTATGAGCTTTTTACTTTCAGCCAACATAGAGACAAGAGTCTTTTGATGTTCATGTTTTACTCCCAAGTGCTGTGAAATGTTTTTTGAATCATGCTTAAAATTATGAAAAGTCATGAATCATAACTGGTATAAGAGTTAATATTTCATAAATGGGACTTATTTTAAAATTTACAACTAAAATTACAAAACTCAGTCACAATGTATTCCAAAACTGAAACATCAAAACAGTGCCTGGATTTTTAGATAACTTCCTGAGTAAACTTTCTTTCTTCTACAAAAATTTAATTATAAAGAAGTTGCCTTCAATAATATCAAAATTTAAATAAAACATAAAACCTTGTTTAACTTTGAAACTGAAACTTGGCATCTTTTCAGATGTTTATTGAATATCCTTCCTATGTAAAAGTTTTGAATGCCTCTTTCACCTAAGTCGTTGGCTTTTTTTCTATTTCAATTGTATGAATTCTTCATACTTCAGGGTATTAATTATTTGTGACTGTGAACATTATAAATATCTTATTCCTTTCTGTGACTTATTTTTCCCACTGTTTATCATAACTTTTCTTAATCTGAAGAATCATTTATAAAAATTTATAGCTACAGTCATACTTAATAGGAAAAAATGCAAGCTTTCCCCTAAAGATGGGAACAGGGCAAGAATGTTTTCTCTCACCACTCTTCTAATATTTTGAGTCCTAGTCAATGCAGTAAATCAAGAAAAAGGATTAAAAGGTATATAGATTTAAATAAAAGAGGAAAAACTATCCCTATTCATAGACAGCAGGATTACCTGTAAAAAATACTATGGAATCTACAAATATATCATGGGATAAATGATTATAGTATTTTTTGAAATACTTTATGATACAAATTAATATACAAATATCAACTATATGCCTATACTATAGCAATAAACTATTGGAAACTGAAACTAAAACAATGGTACAGTTAATAATAGCTTTAAGATAGCTGAAATATTTAGGTAATAATTTAACAAATATGTGCACAATTTTTATGCTGATAACTAAATGATAATAAAACAAATAAAGAATGGCCTTAGATAAATGATGAGATATTTCATTTCTATGCATTAGGGTCTCAATATAGTAATGGTGCCATTTTTTCAAGTTAATCTATAATTATAACAAATTGTAAATCAAACACCTAAAAATATATATTTTTAGACATAAAAACCTGATTCTAAAATTTATATTAAAATTTTTATATTAAAATTTATATTAAAAGACACAGTTAAGAGAATGAAAAGACAGTTATAGACTGAAAGCATATATTTATATTAAAATTTGTAAATCAAACACCTAAAAATATATATTTTTTAGACATAAAAACTTGATTCTAAAATTTTTATTAAAAAGTTTGGAAAAACTAACATATCCAAACGGATTTTTGAAAAGAATAGAGGTAGAAGACACTAGTGCCCAGACTTTGATTTACTATGAAGCTACAATAATCAATACAGTTTGGCATCGGTGAAAGTACAGACATATAGTTCAATGGAACAACAAGAGAAAGTCCAGAAATAAACTTAGGCACACATGCTCAATTGCTGTTTTTTTTAATAGAGGTACAAAAATAATTCAATGAAGAAAAATCATATTGTCAATAAACAGTGCTGGAACTATTGGATATCCATATGCAAAAAAAATCAACAATCATCTCTTCTACAAAAATTAACTGAAAATGAATCATAGACTGAAATGTGAAACTCAAAGCCTAGAATAAAACTAAGAGGAAAACTCTGTGGCCTTGAACTAAGCAAAAAGTTCTTCGAAATAATGCCAAAAGTATGGTCCATAAAATACCGATAAATTAGACTTCATCAAAATTAAAAACTTTTGTTCTAGAAAAGACACAGTTAAGAGAATGAAAAGACAGTTATAGACTGAAAGCATATATTCACAATTACATGTCTGATTAAGAATTTATATCCAGAATATAAATATACAAAGAACTCTCAGAACTTAATGACAAAAACCAAACAACCTAATACAAAGTTGGGCAAAAGTTGTGAACAAACACTTCACTAAAGAAGATATTCAGGAGGCAAAAAAAACCCACAAAGTAACATGGTCTGTGTCATTAGTGCCAAGATGCATGTACATAATTGGATTTTTAAAAAATATAATACCAAATGCTTACAAGAATGTGGGACAACTAAAAATTTCGCATATTGCTGCTTTTAGAAATGCAAAAGCTATTCTGGAAAATGGTGTGATAATTTCTTATAAAGTTAAGCACACACTTAGCCTATGATTGTATAGTTTCATTCTTAGGTATTCACCCTAGATAATTGAAAAATCTATTTACTCAGAAAGTATAGGCAAAACTTAAAGTAGCATTATTCTAGTCATTTCAAACTGAAAACAATCCAAATGTCCTTCAGTGAGTGAATGAATAAACCAACTGTAGCTCATCTATATAATAGTTTAATTCTCTGCAGTAAAAAGGCATGGACTACTGATATACACAGCAACATGGACAATCTCAAAGGCATTATGTTGAGTGAAACAAGCAGTTTCAAAGAGTTGCATGTGGTATGACTCCACTTAAACAACATTGTGGAGAAAACTACAGGAACCTAAAGGAAACAATTGATTGCTAGTGGTTGGACTGGGGAAATGTTTGAATAAAAATATGACAGAATGAGTCAGATTTGGGGGTTGATGGAATTGTTTACAGATAACTGACCTAGATGTCCTTGTGGTAGTAGTTACTGTGTATAACCACATAGTAAAATTCATAAAACCACACCTCCAAAAGAGTGACTGTTACTGCATAAAAATTAAAATGCATGTTAGTCAGCATTTCTATGTGTTAGTAGTAGTGAGATGAGATTCTCATCAGGGCAGTCCATCCTGTGGCATTAAGTTATGTTTTTATTGCTTTTGCAATAAGAAAATGCAGCACATAAAATTTGTTTTGTAAAGAAAAGACAATTACAGCGACAATACTTCAAGCTAAAATCCAGGTATGAAAATGAGGTTTTACTGTTCAATAAAACTCCCTGTATTCTAAACTTCAGATAGGAACAAAGTTTGCCTGTTTCACCCAACTTATAGAAACTAGCACAGAGCCTGCAGACAAC
Source organism: Tarsius wallacei (assembly GCA_963574415.1). NCBI lineage: Eukaryota > Metazoa > Chordata > Mammalia > Primates > Tarsiidae > Tarsius > Tarsius wallacei. The sequence goes on along the minus strand of CAUYQG010049232.1, from coordinate 2,828 downwards.
AAGGTCTGAATAAACACTCTTTATAGCATCATTCAACAAATGACGATGGGAACACAGACCTGCTGTCCATGGGAGGAGGAAGAGAAGGCAAAACATGGTGCAGAGCATGCAGAACTTGCTTACATAATCTGTACCCATGTCTATACAGAAGCAAACAAACATTACACCCCCTACCTTTTGTTTCTCTAGATTCTGTACTCCGTTCTCTTCTCTGAGTCAAAATCCTACTCATTGTTTAAGGTTCAGATTGGATATTTTATTCAAAAAGTCTTCCATGCCCTCTCATCTCACTTTGATTGTTCTCTTATTTGAATGCTGACAGCTTGCATTCTGACTTTTGAAGTAAACATATGTAGTCCTTGTACAACATACTCTGTTATGTAGATATATCCTATCCCTCTAAACTTATTGAAAACCCCTGGATAATGAGAATTTAATGGACTATTTTGTCTTTTTTTTCCTGAGTCCTTCTTACTATTACCACTGCATGTTACCAGTGCAACCAGAGGGCACTGACTGATGTTGCATCAAAGTTGACACTCTACGAAGGTACGCATGACCTCATTCCCAAGTTGTCAGGGAATGTGGATTTGCTGAAGCCCAAGGTTAGGCATGTAAGAAGACAACGTTGAGGTAGCCCAGGTTGGCCTAGAATCTCACAGAATGACCTCAGAAATTTCTTACGTGATGCCTAGTACTCTGAAGTTACATCACAAATACAGTTCAGATATCGGACATGGGCTCTGGCATAATGAAAGAATGAATACTTACTCTTATCATTCAGACTATGCTCAGGAAACTCACTCAGTCCATGCCTTGATTCTCTAGAATGGGGGGAAAAAGGAGAGGTTGTTTTACTACAAGGGGGAAAGTGTTAGATTGCTCAAGCTCCCTTGTAAAGAACAGTAGTAAACCATTGATGGAATTAATGCAATTAATGTATATCATTTCCTTCAAAGAAAAAGTTCAGTTTCCCCTAAGCTTTGCTTTCTCTTTCAGACAGGGATCCTAATAAAAAAAGACTTACCATCATCAAATTGATTTGATCAGTGTATTTAAATGGTGCTTGACATTGAACCTGGTGATTATGACTTTGCTGTATTTACGTGTTTAGTACACTTACATGTGGTGCGTTTATTAAACAGAGCAACGAGTTTGCGACAGAGTCTGCTGAGTCTTTACAAGCTGAAGGAAGAAGTCTAGAGCACTGGTTTCCCCCTCTGACCCCGTGAGCACCTCCTTCTTTCTAAGGCGTATAGTATAAAAGTTTTCATTCATTTATGAGCTGGAGATGAGCTTGTTTCTATTAACTTTAAGCAGCATATCCTGTTTTCTTTTTTGGTTTGCTTTTTTCATCTCAAGAGTACTTTGGTTTTGGGAATTTTAAAATATTCTGATTGGGAGAGATGAAAGATGCAAATTAGTTTTCTATTTCAAAAATGGACATGATTCTGAGCTCACCAAAGCTCCCATTGTGTACAGAGAGAGAATTCTGGTGAGAGGGAGAAGCAGCCAGAACATAAGATGCTTCTCTGATCCTAACCATACTCACTCTGAAAGTTCCACCTTTCTGTGAAGCCGTTCCCTGCAGTTTAATACTGCCTCATATCGTTTTATAGTGGCTATTTAAAAATTGTTCTTTAATGACTCAAACTTGTTTTTCTTGAGAATTGGGGAGCGCGTGTCTGTGTGCGACTCTCACAGACCCTGTTGCAGAGTACGCACTCAGCAGGTGCTCAGCCAATTCTTAGACTGTTTGCTTTCTGAAGATGCATGTCTATTTTCCAACACTGGCATAAGCACAGATAGTAGTCGATGCTCAAAATATTAATTTCTTGCCATTAGAAAAAGAAATAGGGTGTCTCTGGCTTGGCCAGAGGGGATATGCTCTTTAACCGATAGCATTTTCACAGTTGCTTAAAATAGAGCATAACCGTCACTTTTGACTTCGTGAGATATTGTACTTCTACCGACCTTATTGGCTCTATTTTAAAAGGGAATGTGAGCAACTGTGAAAGGTCCAATAATCTCAGCTATTTTGTAGAATCAATATATCCAACAGCTGCTGTCCTCAGCAGACCAGCACTTCCTTCTCCACACAGTAAGGAGAGAAAAAGTCATTTCTGAGAGGGTCTTGCTCACCAGTGAGCCTCTCCAGAGGGTCTGGAGCAAACGTCTGGCAAGCGTGAGTCTTTGCATGCAGCCTGCCCCTCCTGCCTCTTCCTCTTGCTCTAACTTCTCATCTAGCAGTCATTTACTTGTGGCTTCGGCCAGTCCGCCCTCAGCAGCAGCTTTTGTCCAGTGTTGCTTTCCCCGGAGACGGTACTTCCCTTCCTGAGCTCTCATCTAGCGGAGGCCTGTAATCAACTTGAATTCTCCTCCGAGCTCAGAGGTATCTTGACTTTCCCGAGGAAGTACGACTTTCGCGTTATCGGAAGTCTTGTGTTACTTATTTGTTTTTATTATAAAGATGTCGGGTACAATTCAGGGTTAGGTATACAAACGTTGATGATGCAGGTACCCCTGTGGATGAGGTGTGCCCCTCCCTCCCCTGGCAGTTTCCTTCAACTGCCAATCCCACCCCCCACCCCTGACAGTTTCCCACTGCTGCCAATTCCTTTCTTATAGTATTATCATTGTTCAAGGTCCGCTTATGAGTGAGAACACATGGTACTCTGTTCTTTGTTTCTGTAATAGATCACTGAGTATCATCGACTCCAAATTCATCCAAGTTGTTGCAAAGTTCATAAAATAAGTACAAACTTCATCAAAAATTTTAAACATATCATAAAGCTAAAATGTATTAAAACTGACTACCAATTTTGAAA
>CAUYQG010049230.1:0-26214 GCA_963574415.1 Tarsius wallacei | reverse complement strand
TTTCTCTCTCTTTCTCTCTCTTTCTCTCTCTCTCTATGTCTATCTCTCCTGCAGAATCGGCTCCTGCACTAGACAGGAGTCTAATCCCTTTGTTCCCCAGGAATAATCACCGACGCCACCACACCTTTCCAGGGACACCCTGAATCTCCACGTGGGGGCTGGCCCCCCACATCTATATATTAAAAGTTGTGTCTTCTTGTATTTTAAAATTTCAGTCACCTTTTAAGTACTCTCTGTTTTATTGAATATACCTGTTAAGATGCTTTTTCCACTGCTCAAAACAATTTTTGAACTCATCGATTTTGAGGTCTTTTAGCATGTCTGTCATTTTTTATATCTTCTAAGAAGTCTGCTGTTAATCAGATAGGTTTATCTTTATAAGTTATTTGACACTTTTGTCTCTTTTTTTGTTTTTGTTTTGCTTTGTTTGTTTGTTTGTTTGTTTGAGTTGGGGTTTCAGTCTGTCGCCCAGGCTGGAGCACAGTGGCACACTCACGGCCACCCCAGCATTGACCTGCTAGGCTCCAGCGATCTTTCTGCCTCAGCCTTCCAAGTAGCCAGAACTACAGGTACACGCTGCCATGTCCAGCTAATTTTTTTAATTTATTTATTGTAGAGACAAGGTCTTGCCAAGTTTTCCAGGCTGGTCTCGAACCTGCGGGCTCAGGCAGTCCACTCACATTGGCCTCCCAAAGTGCTGGAAGTACAGGTTGAGCCACCAAGTCAGCCCTCATTTCTATTAAAATCCTTTCCTTACCATTACCTTTGCATAGCCAGATGATTATCTGCCTTGGGGATGACCTTTTTGCAGTGAATCTTCTGGGAGTTCTTTGGGCTTTTTGATTCTGGATGTTTGGATCTCTGGCAAGGCCAGGGAAGTTTTCCTCCATTATGCCCTTAAGCAGATTTTCCAGACCTGTTGTGTTCTCTTCTTTCTCAGGAACACTGATTCTTGGATTTGGATGTTTTACATAATCCCATATTTCTTGGAGACTTTGTTCCATTCTCTTAACATTATTTTCTTTATTGTTGCCTCATTGGGTTAATTCAAAAATTTTGGCTTCAAGTTCTGAGATATTTTCTTCTGCTGGTTCTAGTCTACTGTTAAAACTTACTTTCCATTGCATTTTGTACTTCTCTAAAGGCTCCTTTCATTCCCAGAATTTCAGCTTGTTATTTTTTTTTTTAAGTGTTTATTTCTTTGGAGAATTTTTCATTCATGTCTTGAATCGTTTTTTAAAATTTCTTCATTTTGGTTTTCGATTTTCTCCTGAAGTTTATTGGTCAATTTTATAATTAATCTTTTGAAGACTATGTCTGGAATTTCAAAAATTTCCTTTCAGTTAGGGTTTGTTGATGAAGAGTTAGTATGGTCTTTTGGGGTATTGGAGGACTCTGTTTTTTCACAATGTCAGAATTATTTTTCTAGTTCCTTCTTATCTGGGCAGACAATTTCTTATTTGAAGTTGACAGGGGGCTAATGTAGGCACCGCAGTGCTCCCTTGGTTATATATAGCCTTGGCGTGGTGAGTTTACCACATTTTAGGTGTGGCAACTCTGTGCTGTGTGCCAGCACCAGCTCATGGTGTCCTGAATGGCCAGAGTGGCTTGGAAAGTGGTATTAGCTGGGGTTTGGGATCAGGCCTTCCTCAGAGCTGAGGTGTTGTATCTGATGTGGTTGGCTATACGTTGACTACTGGCCAGGAGGTGGTGCTTGTGGGGGAACGTCAGCTATGATGATGGTTGTAGGGTTTCTCCTCGATGAGTATAACTCCAAGGAAGTGCCCAGCCAGCCTCGGTCAAGGGTGAGACTCTGGGGATTTTCCATGCCTTCTGTCTGTTTTGAGCCTTCAGGGGAAGTGCATGGGAAAGGAACTGCAGCACCCCTGCAAGTATGTGCTCTTGGCTACCCCAGTGCAGATTAGAGGGAAAGTCCCAGGTCACTGGGATAATGCTACCACTCTTTTTAAGTCTACCTACTCTTTTAAGTCTTAGTTTCTTGCAGTGGGAAATATGAATTATAAGCAGACTTTCTTGCCAGTTATCTGTAAAGAGTCAATAAATGATTAGATGGAAGGCATCTTGCACAATGTCTACAACCAGTTAAAGTGAGTTCTTCACCTCTTTTCTCCTATGACCTTGGGCCTCAGGACCAAACATACTTTATATGGCTTAGGAAAGAGAGATCATCACTGAGATTTTACCTGCATCTCAGTATCTTGCATGTTTTTCTCTTTTCCTTCAGTTGCTGAACATGCCATTTTTCTCTCATCTTTACAAAAGCTTTGTCTCATCCTCAAATCCCATCTAGATATTGAAACTGTCTTTATTTTTATAGCTGAACTTATCAAAACAGTCACCTGCACTCCATGTCTCTATGTCATCTTCCATTTACTTTTAAAATCACTAGAGTCGGCCTTCGGCTTCCATATTCCCAAGTGTTTGTTCTTGAAAAGTACGATCCTGTTTGCCACACCTACTGTGTAGTGGGTGTGCTCACAGTCGTACTTGGCATTGTTGACCATCCGCTTCTGAAATGTATTCCTCTCCCCGTTCTCCGTTGCTTCTGGCTCAGTTTATGCCCCAAGTCCCCTGCCAATACTCTTACCCTACTTTCTCTGAAATGTTAAGTATTCCTCATCTGTAATCATCTTTTCGGTTCCCATCCTAAAATCTCAATCTAACAGTATCAACAATAAAAGCCAATATTTATTTGGATTTACAAGGTGCCAGGCACTTAGCTATAGACTTCCTATGCTTCATAAGATAGTTACTAGGAATTTTCTCATTATACAGACAAGAAAACCAAGGCTTGGAAAGGTGAAGGACTTCCCAGAGCAGTCAGAATTTGAATTCAGAAACCTGACTTATGCTCACTTCCGTCTGCTCATATTCAGCCGCCAAAAAATGTGCAGGTGACCCACAAGTTATATCTCCTGTCTAATGTCTCTGCTGAGCCACAGACCCACGTGCCTCACTGTCTCCTAAATGGATCCATTTACACACACCACAGGCATCACCCTCTGTGTACTCCAGCCTCGTCCAAGTCAGATAATCCACCCCTTCTCTTCCTGACACAGTGAGTGGTGTTGATCCAGTTGCTGGCTGCCATTCCAGCCAGCCAGACCCTCCACAATCAGCCCGTTACCAGACCCTAACAAGGCCAGCACTGCAACAGCTCTGACCCCCCCTCTGTCCATCCTCAAGCAGCATAGCCTTGTTTCAAGACACCAGCACTTCTGTTTGGACTACCACAGTTGAGTCTTCACCCATCTCTCTGCCTCTGGCCTCACCACCTTCCTCTGAGCCATCCTATAGCCCAGGTCAATTTTCCAATCTGTAATTTGTATCACAGGATGCCTCAGTGGCTTTCCATGAACTTCTGTGGTAAAGTAAAAAGTGCATGTTTGGCTGAGAAGGCTGTCAGAACCTCTGCCCTTCTGCCAGTCTTTTTGTATGGTCCCCCTTGGCCATACCAAAATCTGCAATTTCCCAAAGAGGACACGTCTTCTCACTCTTCTATGCCATGACACATCCTTTTATTTTCTCTGCCTGGGCCTTCTTTCCTTCCCTGACTACCCAGTCAATGCCTACCTGTCTTTAAACAATCACTCAAACATCAGCATCAGCCAGGCACGGTGGCTCACACTTGTAATCCCAGCACTTTGGGAGGTGGAGGCGAGAGGATTGCCTGAGCCCTTGGGTTCGAGACCGGCCTGGGCAACTTGGCAAGAGCTCGTCTCTGCAATAAATAAAAAAATTAGCTGGGCATGGTGGCACATGCCTATAATTTCAGCTACTTGGAAGACAAGTGGAAGGATTGCCTGAGCCTAGCAGGTTGAGACCGCAGTGACCATGAGTGTGCCACTGCCCTCCAGCCTGGGTAGCATAGTGAGACTACGACTCAAAAAAAAAAAAACAGACATCATCTTCCCCAGAATAATTTTCTGTCTTTTTTTTTTCCAGAATGATTATCACTTTGGGTTATGTAATAATCCACCTCCCGGATTAGACTATGAGTTCTTGAGGAGCAAAGATTGTATCTCACTCAGTACAACACATAGCAAACAGTTAGAATGTACTAAATAGGTCAGGTGTGGTGGCACACACCTATGATCCCAGCACTTTGGGGCCTGAGACAGGAGCACTGCTTGAACTCAGGAGTTGGAGACACCTGGGTGACAGTGTAAGACCCTAACTCAAAAAAAAAAGAAAGAATAGAAAGAAAAAGTACTGATTTGCTATTGAAATTTTAAAAAGAGCACAAATAAATGAACAAATAAAAAAGCATATCGTACCTTGGCTATACACCCAGACCTCTGGGTTTCCACAAATCCCTAACAAATGTTTTCCAGGTACTTGTGATCCAGACGATGTCAGTGCAGATGTTTCTCTTGACACCATATGGCAGTGACAAGCCCAAGCACCCACCAGGAAATACACACCTGGAAACACTTTAGCTGGGAGAGACACTGTCACAAAGAGAAAGGCATGCAGCCATCCGTGAGGAGGGATTTTTGTGACTCTAGTCACAGTGTTGTGTAACTACTCGAGGTATTAGCCAATGCATCCAAACAACATTTTGCACTTCAAGTTTAAATTTGAGAGGATACTGATATGAAAAGATGAGACAGAGATTTCCAACTGGGGCAGAGGAATCCACCATCTTCTTAGGAAATTGGAACAAGGATACAATTTTTACAAGAATTACATGGGGCAGAGAGGGGGGATTCAAACATCCCACCTCTCCTTAGATTCTATTTGGGTCTTCCTTGGAGGGAAGTCACAAAATAGAAAGGAAAAGAAAAGGAGGGGATGGGAATTTTTCATTCTTCTGTTTGCTAACTGTGTGGTGGCAGAAATTGCTGCTAGCGACAGTGTTATTATATAGAACATAAAGAATAAAGCACCCTGAGAAGTGTCTATTTATAGAGCAAATACTTGGATACCATTGTGCAGACTCCTGCCCATGGCAAGGCGGTGTGCACGGCCTATTGGAAATAGACCAGAAGGAGACCTGGGCTCCAGGATTAACCCTGCCTTTGTCCATTAGCTCCCCCCAGCTAGCACTTCACGAGATTCCATTTCCCAGTCTGCCAAAGGAGAAGTGAAGTAGACCTTAAGGTCCCTTAAAGCTCTTGCTTTCCAAGATTCTCCCTCTTGGCTCTCTCCTGAAAGCCACAGAGATGACTTGACACTGTGAAGGCTGGAATCCAGCCAGAGAAAGGCAAAGACATACCTGAATGACCCAAGCGGTGGCATCATAGACAACTCAGGATGAGAGGGATCAGGAATGGGGGAAAGTAAAAGTAACAATCTTGAGACATCCGCTACCGATGTCCCGCTGCCTCCTGCTCTAAACTCTTGAGCCCAGACTAGACACTACAAACAAAGAAGTCTGTTATGCAGGCTGGTGAGTAGCCAGCCTGGTCGTCCTTCAAAAACACCCATTAAGTCATTAAACTGAAGCTATCCTCAAAAGTTAAAGAAGTTGAATTTTACGTGCCTGGGAATGGGAGAAGACCATTCACAGAGAAGAGACAGAAGTCAGAGGGTCCAGCTATGCCAGAGTTCTCACAAAGGAAAGAGGTAAGGTCCTGACAGATGACCTTCCCTGGTGATAGATTCTAAAAGTTGCAACTTGTACAGCAATAAAGATAGGACAGGTTTTTAAGGAGGCAGATGATAAGTTACACTCTGCTTTCTTAACCATATACGAAGTCATTTGAAATCAGAACACTATGGGGAACTCAGAGGAACACCAGGACCTGACAGTTGTCGACTCTAAAAAAAGCAAACAAGCTGTCCCGTTACACTAAGTTCACACGTTCACAACCGTCCACACAACGCCCATACAAAAACAAACTGCTCAGGGGCCTACAGAAAAGGGTATATCTTTGTACCCACCCCCAGTACAGAGTCCTCATGAGTGACACAGTCTCCTTACTGTGTCTTCTTCTGTATTTCTGTTTATGCTCCTTATTTTGCCTGTATACATAACGTACTCAACTTTCGCCAAAAAAAGTTATCTCTATTTTTAACAGATTTTTTTTTTGACTGTTTAAACAGTACATGAAAGGGAAAGACGTACGTATACTAAGCCAAATGGTACACTGTCCCTCTTCTGCGGCATCGTTGGACTCGTGGTCACAACATGCCCGTTTGTATACTCCACAGGCTAAGAAGAGAAGTCACGATTCATTCTTATAAGTTAAGTTAACTTCTGTGCCTCCGTTCAGCATGATGTGTCTGCCATTCCCATCTCTCATCACCCCTTCCGGTACTGCACGGGTGTTCCCTGGTAATCCTGTTTTTGCCGGTTGTTTTGACTGTCGTGCACACTGCCATGTTTTATTCCTGCTTTTTGGGTGTTGTTAGTCTTTGGCCTGCAGCAGGAGACATGGAAGGTATGCCCAGGCCCCACTGTTTTATACAACGTTGAGGCCCTCTGTGTCTCTCCCGGCTTGTTCCCGACCACCTACCTAGAGAAAATCTGTTGTTATCTCGGTTCTGCAAAGGGGTCTCCCCTTCCTCCCTTCTTCTGCTGGTTTCTTGATCCCAGGCTTTGTTTTGATGCGTTCCTCTGTTGTTTGTGGGCTCAGTCACTCCCACCTTTGTGCCCCCAGGCATCTCTCCTGGATGCCTATCATTTGACTGGGGAAAACACATCACCCGTATGCATGAGGGGGACCCCTAAAAAAACAGAATTGCCTCTTGGAGAGCAGGCCTCTTGTAGTACAGTTTCCCCCGCTAGGTAAGTGTCCTGGGAACCCATTGGCATCAGTGTACCTACTAGCATTATTGTGAGAGGCTGCGTTTGGCTTCAGTGATTTTTTTTTTTAGGTTCTTTCAGTGTGTTTGCCCATTTCATGATGGGTGATTTACGAGTGCAACTGCCCACATCACACTGAGTATTCAGCAGTTTTTGACCAAGACGGCATGACCCCTGTGCCTTGCCCTCTCTAGCTACCTGATCTCACCCCAAGTGACTTTTTGTGTTTCTGAGGATAAAAAAAAGTCCTTAAAGGGAAATGCTTTGCCAATGTGAAGAAATGAAACAAAAAACAGCAGAAGCACTAAAGGGCGACGAAATTGACAAATTTAAAATCTGTTTTGAGCAGTGTAAAAAGCATCTCAATAGATGTATTTTAAAGATGACTTAAGTTTGAGCATGTACAAATAAATACACTATTTTTCGTAAATAAATTCCAGGTTTTGGGGGGGTCCCCCCTTGTAACAAGCATGAATCTAAAGCAGTGAGATTGATTTCACAAACCTCACACCAAAATAAAGCCTTATAGTCATAGTCTGTATTTGTCTATTTACATTCCCATTTATGCCAGGGGTGCCAAAAATGTATACACATTTTAAGAGATATTATTTATGTATTAGTTTTCAAAGTTGAATTATGGCAGCAATACATAGTATGACGCTTGCCATAAGATGGCATTAATTAAATGAATTCACTTTTGTTATCAGTATATATTGAGTATTACAATTTTAATACGGTTTTTTCCTTTCATAAAATGTGTATACATTTTTTGGCACCCTCTGTATGTGTATACAGAGACACTGTATTTAGAATTTTATTTCCTTCCCCTACAACTGTCATTCGACTTTTAACAGATTTTTTACTCATCACATATGGTAGGAAAAGACTGGGCTACGCAGGTATATTGCCACAGTCATAGAACAGGTGGGAACCAAGGGCACATTTTTAAATGTGATTTTTAATGTCTTTTCAGATCGTCAATGCAATTTCTATTGCCTGCCCTGTGGGAACTGGATTTTAGGAAGGGGACCCAACAGAGAGTCTCATCTCATATCTGACACTAATGGCCTGAAAATGAGGGCCCTGGATTAAGAAATTTAGTTTTTCACACACTTGGGGTAGGACAATGTCTAATTGTGAGGGACTGTCCCTTACCTTAAATTGAGGTCTTTTGGGTATTACATGCTAGCAGCAACCCCTAGATGTCTTAGTCTAATTAAGCTGCTATAACAAAAATATTGTAAACTGGGTAGCTTATAAGCAACAGAAATGAGGCTGGGCACAGTGGCCACACTCATGCCTGTAATCCCCACACTTTAGAAGGCCAAAGCAGGAGGATTACTTGAGCCCAGGAGTTCAAGACCAGCCTGAGCAAGAGAGCAAGACCTTGTCTCTATTTTTAAAAATCACAAAAAGTAGCCAGGCGTGGTAGCGCATGCCTGTCGTACCAGCTACTCGGAAAGCTGAGGCAGGAGAATTGCTTAAACCCAGGAATTTGAGGCTGTCGTGAGCCAAGATCATGCCACTGCATTCTAGCCTTGGTGACAGTTAAACCCTATCTCTCAAAAAAAAAATTAATAAATAAAAGTAAACAACACAAATGCATTCCTGTAGTTCTGAAAGCTAGGAAGCCTCGAAGTTGCTGACTAATGACAGTCTGTTTTCTAGTTCACACAAGGCATCTTTTTGCTGTGTCTTCACAAGGCAAATAAATAAATAAATAAGGCAAGGAAGCTTTTTCTGAGAGCTGTGCTCTAAAGGCTTAATCACCTCCCAAAAGCCCTACCTGTTAACTCCATCTCATTGGTGGTTGGATTTCAACATAGGCATTCTGAGGTGACACAAACATTCACTATAGCAACAGACATTTCAAATACCCAAAACATCCTCACACACGTCCAAATGACCCCTCTTTGGGATGAAATACCTCCTGTTGAAAAAACAATGGTTGTTCCAGTTAAAAGGGCACTGGTGGAGAATGGCTTAAGAGTTTTATTATTCATGAGAAGGGAGGACAATGACATTGATGGCATAGTATAGTGATTTTTGAGATAGTCATTAAACTTATTTGAAACATTTTGGGCCTACTTGCTGATGATTTGGGATAGACTTCCAGTAGGTTCTCCCAAACCTCTTCTCTCTCTCTCTCTCTCTCTCTCTCTCTCTCTCTCTCTCTCTCTCTCTCTTTCATAATAACAGGCATTTGTGGAGATTGGCAGAATGGCAAAATGCAAGAAACCTAAGTCCATCGATGACTCCGTGCAACAGAATTGCCTTCAGAGTCTGGACCAGCCAGACTAATGCTGCTTATATGAGTCACTGTATGTTGAGATATCTTTGTTATAGCAACATAACCTTTACCTCGGCTTAGCCAAGAAATTAGCAAGAATATAAAAGAACTAAGAATATTGAATTATGTAACAGCAGACATTAGTACATGGAAGCAGGGTACTATGTAACAAAACCTAAAATATGTTCCTAAACCAGTTTAAAATATAGGTGGCAGTCAGGGAAGAAATAGACAGCACCTGATAAACTCCTGCACCCTTCTTATGCCATGCTAAAGCATTTGGTAAGACATGAACCCGCATAGCTCAGAACTCAGGCTGTGTGGCCCAGGAGGCTTTAGCACTAGGGGAAGTAGTGGAAAATGACAAGAACTGTAGGAATTGCAACAAGATACACAAGAAATAGATGGGCTCAGGCAAGAATTTGCCTGTGTGAAAGTAAACACAGAAAGAGCTACAAATCTGCTAAGTAAGACACTGCTTGCCTGCAGTCAGAAATGTAAATCGCCTGAGAATCCAGAAATTTGGAACCTCACAGGATTGGAAATACAGTCGGTTCCTACGCCCGAGAATAGCAAAACGTAAGTGTGTTACCTGAAGCCTCTCTCAAACACCTCCAGTAAAGAAAGACTTCTTGGTATGATATGCATTCGGTACAGAAATCAGCTAAAGAGTGTTATCTGCCAATCCAAGCCTAACTAAGGAATTGGGAGATGAAATGGCCAGAGAGATGTTAATAAATATTTTCAAGAATCCACAGAAATTGTAACTATGACTAGAAAAAACATTTTACATATAGTTATCTGTCGATAGAAATGACTAGAAGCAAAAAGATTGAAATACCAAATTTTTCAGGAAATTGTACTACCCAAGAAATCACAGACCTGCTTCAACCAGAAGCAGCTACAAAAACTGTACTCAATACTTACTTCCAATAGGAACAACTGACAGATAGAACTCTTTTTTTATTTTAATTTCAATAGCCTTAAGTGGTGCAAACAGATTTTGGTCTAGGGGCCTCCACCCCCACCTGTTCGCATTATACCTGATAGGTGATGTTTCATCTCTCCACCCCCTTCCAAGGTTCTAGTGTCCATTATACCATTTTCTGTGACTTTGCAGATCCTTAGTTTAGCTCCTACTTGGAAGTGAGAACATGTGGTCTTTGGTTTTCTGTTTCTGCATTACTTCGGGTAGGATGATTTTCTCCAATTCCTTCCAAGTTGCTGTAAAAGACATCATTTCATTCTCGTTGATGGTGGAATAATATTCCACAGTGTATATATACCACATTTTCATTATCCACTGATTAGTCAAGGGGCATTTAGGCTGATCCCACATCTTTGCAACTGTGAAGTGTGCTTCGATGAGCATGTGGGGGCAGGTGTCTTTTTGTGTACAACTCCCTCTGTTCCTTTGGGTAGATACCCAGTAGTGGAATGACTGGATCAAATGGCAGACCTACCTTTAGACCTAACTGAGAAATCTCCATACTAGCTTCCAAGGAGTTTGGACTAGTTTTCACTCCCTCCCCTCAACGGCGATTAAGTATGGAACTCTTAACAAAGGACAAAGCTGGGGTCCACAGAGGAAAATGGTCAAGGGAGCTACCTCAGGAAGCAGAAACAGGGGTGGAGGATGGACCAGTGCAGGCCACACTTCACGGCTAGGGCAGGACGTCTTCGTGATAGCTAGGAACTTCTATGCTTCCAATTATCCCTTTTCTGGATGGGAGTTTCAAGTTACAGGTGTATTTTAGGCTAGTCAGTTGTTCATTGTTTTATAGTCACCAGACCTTGAAAAACTTGCTCCAGACCTGTTGGAGGGAGAGCAGTCATCCAGATTCCCCAAGCTTCCGAGTGATACAGTCATGGATGGAGCCTGGACTGTTTCTTCTGGGATCCAAGAAGAGCAAGGTAAGAAGAGGATACAAGAATATCTGGGGGGCCAGAGTGAAGAACTGCGGGTCGTCTCCAGAATCTGCCCCTCCATCTTTTCACGGGCACTCAACTAGAAACTCTGTCTTCCAGCCTCCAGTGGAATATGAGCAGAAGTCATGTGTGCATTTTCAAATTTCGTTGTCACTGTGTTAGAAAGACATTGCTTGCTCTGACATCTCTGTTCATGAACAAAAACACAGTCACGTTAGCATCCCTGATCCCAGCTTGGGCCTTGTCAATGAGGACAGCATGCCAGAGGACGGCGAATGTGATGGACCAAGATGGAATATGGGTCCCTCAAGACTATCCTTCATGAAGCACGACGGGCCCCACCGTGCTGGCCTGGACTGACTGAACTGTTGTACAAAGAGTGAACGCTGTCTTACTCAACCCATTTGTTTTCTGGTTACCTTTGTTACAACGGTTTAACCTTTGCTGTAACTGGTAGACTCTATCCATTCACGACCCTCATAGGGTCTATGGGACTTTCTTGTCTAAGGTAGGGCAATTCCAGGGAGCCATTCCCAGAGATAAAATAAACCAATTTGCAGAAGACAAATTAAGAAATTTAATGGATGAACAATAAAACAGATTTCACACCTCCATAAAAATTAGTGATCACTATCCTTATAAAGAGTGCAAATACCTTCTTGTCTAGCAAAGTCCTGTTGTGTCTTATTTCATGAGCCCCGTCTGCTTTCCTTTAACTGTTAGAGCAATACAATCTCATTTCACAAAACACATGTATTTAGTGTGCATCTGCTACATTCCAAGCACAAAATCTTCTCTTGGATTATAGAAGAGAATGAGAGAAGTTATGTGACTACATTCATTTTTTTCACCCGTTCACCAGGATCGGCCTGCTTTCTGTCTGGGATTCTCTCTTCTTTTGTCCACAAAGGACAAAGCGAGTCCCAGAAGGAAGACAAGCCACTCCTGGTGAACGGGTGGGGAAAGTGAATAAGGCCCTAAGGTCAGCAATCTCTACAGGTTCTAGAAAAGCAAGACTGTCAACAGCGTGTCCCGTTGTGAAGCACTTCTCCATTTTATTTCAACAGTCCTTTTATACCATCTGCCCTTCCTAAGCCCTCAGAAAGTCGATCAGCCTGAAACCATAAAGAAATAAATTAGAAATTGACTAAAGGGAGGGTAGATTGGGGTAAATTATGCTATATATTTGAAAACTTTAGAAAGACCTTCCAATCAGGGTATGAAAATTTTTCTAAAGCTACATTTCAATTTTTCCCACTGAACGCACCAACTTACAGGTGGTTAGGGAACAGTGAACACAGAATTGTTTGATCCAGTAGGTTAAGTAGTAGGTAGAAGATAATAGAGAATAAATTGTCAGCAGATGTTGTTGGTGGTGCAAAGCTTGAGTCTGCCAAATCAGAATAGGCTGTTGGGATATCATGGAATATAAATGACTTTCTCACTCTGGGTTATTTAATTTTACTGAGTTGAAGCTTGCAACTATTTATCATGGTGTGTTTAATGTAGCTGAAAATTCTTTAAGTTTTAGAAGTATTTCTCTGCGTGAAAAGAAGAGTGGTGGATGTCACAGTGCACATCAAACTCCCCTCTCCAAGGACTCAAACAATGATGGGCCAAAGCCAGCTCTGGCTGCCTTGTGAGAGCCACTGTGAGCACCTCTTCATAACTATGGTTCAGTGACATCATAACAGTAGTTTGAAATTGGCCATGATGAGAGTATTTACACCATAGATATCAGCGAATGCTACAAATGAGGGTTATATATTTTTTTCTTTAACCCAGAGAGCTGGTTTACCAACATACCACCGCTGGGAGTATTAATAACCAGAGCTCTCTGCTAAATCAGGTCACATTCCCTTCCCAGCAATAGTATGTATCCAAGCCTGGTCTGTGTGCAGGGCAAGCAAGACTCAGCCTCCTGGCTCTAATTCAAGACATTCTCAAGAGTCACTGCAGCCTTTGTTGTCACTGCTTGATGGTCTGATTCCTCACTGCACCCAATCCTGTTCCCTCCACTCCCCCATACGTGTCCACCCAACACTGGATTCTCCAACAAACCTCCCCCACACTCCTT
Source organism: Tarsius wallacei (assembly GCA_963574415.1). Lineage (NCBI taxonomy): Eukaryota > Metazoa > Chordata > Mammalia > Primates > Tarsiidae > Tarsius > Tarsius wallacei. The sequence goes on along the minus strand of CAUYQG010049230.1, from coordinate 13,146 downwards.
ACTTCAAAGTCTGCTTTTCAGAAAACTTTGGAATGAATATTGGGATTTAAGCTGAAACAGGGGTGTAAGAAGGATGGAAAATCCATCACCCAGAGCTTAGATAGTAAAGCAATCATTCTAGAAAGGTCACTATAACACTACTGACTTGGTTTTGCACAGTTTACAGTGATTCATTAGAACAGAGATGGCAGAGCAATGCTGTTGAGTTTGTAGAGATTTTTGTCCTTACTGGTGCAGTTCACTTTTTCCAGAAATCTCTCCTCTTGGGGAATATTTAAATGTGCCATTAAATGTAAGAAACACCAGAGGTTTTCAGTTATTTTTTTTTTAAGTCAGCATTTGTTTTCAACTGCTTAATTTTAAGAGGGACTGCCTCCGTGGTTTCATCGTAAATTCAAAAGAAGTCTATAAAAAGAGATCAAATGTGATCAAAGGAATGAAATAGAAACTGATTTAACTGACTTTTCGGATGTAGGCTACCTTTTTTCCCAGGCCCGGCTGTCAACCTGGTTTCGGTCAACATTGTAGCATGTCTCTTGCCTTTCCGTTGGCTCTCAATTATTAGAACACTCTTCCGTGCCAGGCTGCCCCATTTCATCTCATCTTTGCCCCAGGGCTCCCGTCCCCCCAAGGCCAGGTCTGTGGCTAAAGCTTATAGTAGAAAGCAGAGGGGGTCAGCTTTTTCACTTCTTCCTGCTCACACCTTTGCATGGATGGGGAGCAGGATACTGGTTCACCCCTGTCCCTTGTCAAGTCTTAATTTCTTTGTGGTTGGAGTAGACAGGAGACAAGGGGGACAGGAGGGACAGTGTCTTCAGCAAGTTGTCCCTGTGTCCTCCTCCTTGCTGGCTACCCATGCTTTCCTGGCTGACCATGCACGGTCACCTCTGCCGTCCACATGCTGGAATCCAAGTGATGTTCTCAGGAACTGCTTTTCAGAGTTGATCAGGAGACCTGGGGAGTCTCCCCACTTCTCAGTTCTCTGAAAAAGTAGGCTAGATCTGGCCTCGTACCTCCCAGACACCTCAGCCCCACCCTCACCTCCCTCCTCGCACACGATGGACAGGGGAGAAACTGACATTCGCCCAGCTAGCCCATAGGGACAGGAGGGAAGATTCCCAGCATGAGACGCCAGTCCATGAAGTGTCTCCTTCTCTCCCTGTCTCTTCCACTCTCCTTCTTGTAGTCTGGGATAAGGAGCAAAAGGCGGCAGGAATGAATGGTGGGGTTCATGCGCTAACACCCTGATGGAGTTTCTGGCTCCGATGGTGACTGGCTCTTAGAAGCTCTTTCTTTACATTGGAGGGTACTTAATGCTTCTTTGTTCTAAGCTGAGAGTGCTAATTACCTATTAGCAGTCAGCAGGAAAATTTCACTCAATATCTTTATAATCTTTCACTGGCACTTAAAACCAGTTCCAGAACCTGCAAGCATATTTTGCTGATGATCAAGTCCGTCTAAATTGTATAACAAGGCAGTGCAGACCTCCTGAACTGGGTTCTTGAATTTCCAAAAGTGCTGCGTTAATTTAATGTAAGGGAAGATCGCTGCTTCATCTCTTCCCTTCATATTTGTGGATTCAGAATACTATGACAGAAAATTTGAGGATGACCACATAAATAACGCCTTATTGGTTTGGTAGAGCCTCCTGGAACACGCTTCTGATTACAGCGTTAAGTTGCCTGAAATTTTCTGTAATTATTCTGTTTCACTGCTACACGTCATATCCTGCTTTAGATAATCAGCACAATATCAGGTTTTATCTCACAACAAAATGCCATCATTCATTTGCTTTCATGTTCCTTGAAAATAACCCTCTATCACCCAATGTTTGTTTCATACAATTTTCCGAAACAACGACAAATTGAATCCTTAAGGGGATGTCTGCGAGAAGTCTTATGAACTTAAAAAAAAAAAGAAAGAAAAAACAGTCTCAGCCTTGTTTGTTAGCAACCACAACCTTGGTCTTCAAAAACATCAACTTAAGAAGAAAAAAAAAGCACTGTTGCCAATGCAGTTTGGGCTCTCTTAATTTCATGCACTGTGACTTCAACAATTTCTCCATTTCTCATCTTATTTCTATAAAAGTAGCTTCATTTAAAAGCAGGGAAACCACATTTCATGCTCATCAGTTTCATTAAAGTTATACAAAAGGAGCCTACCAGAAGAAGCTTCTCCTAATTAAACAGTGGTAGCAGATGAAAATATTGAAATGATGAATCTGAAAGGAAGCTGACACTGTATAGTCCCCAGAATTTTTTTTTTTCATTTTACCATGACATGAAAAGGGGAACTGAAAAATTAAGATCCGAATCCCAGGATGTAGTGTCACATATGTCATTATAAAAAGAAGAAATGAGGTGTAACCCGCAGACTTCTTAAGGTAGCACAGGTGATGTGGCGTGAGAAAGCCGGAGAACAAAGGCATTTCCTCGGCTCCTTCATTACGGCTGGCTTTTGGGGCTCCCCCGACAGGGGGCTGGGTGGTACACGGCTGGCTTGGTCGGTGATCAGAGACTCCTTCTTGTAAACTAATGGCAGCTTCTGTTGATGCAGCCGCCTAGGACTCCCAGGAGAGTACTTTCATCATAATTCAGCCGAGTTATTGAGTGTGCTGGTTAATGGGCACTTGAGATAAAGTGTTACCAAGAATAAGAGGAAGTAAAACTTAATGCGTTATTCCTTCCCACCAGGACCTGCAAAATAAGCCCGTTTGATTGACAGATTCCTCTTTCAAAGTGGAAAGCGTAATGACATGCTTCTGGGAAACTTGGGAAGGAGCCTGCATTCTAGATGGCTTCTCCATGACTCCGAAGGCTTGCTGAGCAAGGTTTATAACGCAAGGACCCTTGGGTCTGACCTTGGTCGTTATTTATCTAAGTGAGTTTCGTTTCTTGCAGCCCAGATTCCCAACCACGACCAAGGTCTAGTAAGTAGCTTAAGAATCTGTGGATTTCATATGAAGTTTTATGTTCATGTATTTGTCGCCTAATTAGTCATTGCCTTTTTCTCTGCCTTGTATTATTTACAGGACATTCCTAAAATGGGCTTTTCAACCGTTAATCCTATTTAAACCCAAGGATTCATTAGTATGTCATTAGGATCCCTAATTTTTTTCAATTTCTTGAACTCTTAAAAAGTGTTGGAAGTTGAGCTCATAAAGGCATAAATGGTTGATTGTATTTTGTGATCCCCATTCTTCAGATTATTTGAACATTGTTCATCTTTTGCGAGCATGAAGGTACCTTATGTAATACGGCAGGGAGTATTCACATCAGGACCTTATAAATTCATGTTTGTATGTGTGTCCATATATCTATAGAGAGATTAGAGGGTTACAGAGAAAAATGTGTGTGTTTGTGTCTTCTCTATACATGCATGTATATGTAATGGCTGTCTTTGGGGATGTTGCAATAAAATGTCTTGTTCTAACAAAATTAGTCTACTACAGCAATTGTCCAATCGTTGAAAGTAAAATTGTATGCGTAAGCTACAATCCTGAAAGTTGATGAGCAGCTTCTGGACTGTACGACTTACACACTCTATCATGTGAAATTAAAGGAAGAAAGAGATACAACTGGTGCTTACTGGAAGTTTACTGTATGCAAAATTCTGCAGTTCGCACTTTAGAAACAGCTCTCGGGTAGGTAATATTTTCCACAGTTTGCAGGTTAAAAAAAGCTGAGGCTTAAAGAGACAAAGAGAGTCATGCCAAAGGAGAGGGATGATATCATTTATCGTCTAAACTAGGACACTTAGCAGTGCAAAAGGAGACACTAGCTGGGCAAGATGCTGGGACCATGTAAGAAGGGACTGTCCTGAACAAACCAGGGGATGTGACAGCCTGCCCCGACACGTAGTTCAGCGAAGATTCACACCCAAGCACTTTGGCTCTGGAACACTAAGCCATACTCAGCAGTAACTTCTCAAGTCACCAAAAAAAGGCAGGGGTGGAGAATAAGGAGTTTAGAAAGCACTGTGGTGTGTTGTGTGCAAGTAACTGAACACCGATCAAAGAAGAAGGTTGTACTGACACAAGCAAACAACGCATTAACTAAGACTGTTTCTTGCTGAGAAAATGGGCTCTGAAGTCAGCAAGGAACGTGAACATTGAGTAGAGTCAAGCTGTACTTTAAAAGCCTCCCGAGGACCAAGCCCGCAAGAACCCCAGGAGAACTGACTCCAGCTGCGGAAGCAACAGATTTCTACGTAGTCTCTCTGACTCTTTCTCTCCTCTGAAGATCTGTGGCTGGATTCTGGAGCATCTCGATGAGCATAGCATGCCATGTCATCAAGTGGCTCCAAGTAGAATAAAGTCAGAGCCCTGGAAATTTCAAAGAAGGAAAGTAGATTCGGAGACACACAGAAGAGTTGCATTTGAAGGGACTACATAAAGGATCAAATAATAGTAATCATAATAGTCAGCAGAGAATAGGACATACCCATCTGAGATAACAATAAGAGAAAAAACGCCAGGCTCTTGAAAATGCCTACGCCTGGAACAGCAGATACACAGAGCATCGTGGAAGGATAAGACTGTGAAGAGCCAGGAAGGTCAGCTCGATGAGCTTGGTCCTTCTTCTCTGATGAGGCTTTGGCAACCTTTGGTGTGAGCCGATTGACTCATGAAGTTTTTCTGATGCAGGTCATCATCCAGCACTATGTAGCCAGAGATAGAAGGAACACAAGCTGCGGGAGTGAGACGTTGCTTCCGAGGCCAGGGAATGAACTTGATGTTGGGATTTGGGCTTTTGATTTTTATGTGGGCTGGGATTATTTTATGGGGAATGGGAAGATGATCATGCACATGTAAACCTTTTCATGAAAAACTTACGTGTATATGTATGATCTATCTGCTCAGGTCCCAGCTCAGGTCCCAGCCTAAGAATATCTAGCACCTCCAAACTTGACTCTCATGTGTGGCCAGGAACAATTGTTGTCGGCAAGGGTGAGCTATGTAGTCCATAACTTATATAATACAGTGAGTGCATACACATAATAAGACTTCTTTCCCTTATATTTTTATTATAAAGTTTATAAAAATGAAGACAATACAAAACTCATGGGAAACTTGACCTTGTTTTTGTAAAACTAATTTATCAGTGTCTGGTTCAATGGACGTGGTCACAATTCTTAGTGACTTTTCAAGGTGCTTGTCAGAAATGTTTGTTCGAGTTTTGCTCTCCGTGTGCTTCCTAATTGAAAAGAGCTGCTCATAAATGTATGTGCTTCCAAAAAGCGACCTCATGAATAAGTCGTGATTGTGAACTTAAAAAATGGAACTACGCACAGGGTCACAAAGAAAATAGATGCTAAAAAACACATGATGTGAAAAGATCTTGTGGGGACACGTGACTAGCTGTCCTGGGCCACGTGTGGCCCACGGGCCACAGCTTGGACATGCTTGGGCTTGTAAGGTAGGTGTCTTTGGATAAGAGAAAATTATCAAACAAATAATAGTACTAGGTAACATTTATTAAGCACTTATTAAGTGCTGGGTCCTGTTCTAAGCACTTCAGACGTATTATCTGGTATAATCCTACAACTACCTGTGTGAGATTGAAACTATGGTTATGCCCCATAGATGAGGAATTGAAACACAGAGAAGTTGAATAACTTGCACAAAGTCACACAGCTGGGAGTGCCATGGGTTGAACTCAGACAGTTTGACTCCAGAACCTGCCTGGGAGTCCGTTGTTCACTTCCTTTTTACTTCTTCCAGAATCCCATGGCAATATGCCTTTTTGAAAGGGTAGAAATAAAAAGAGGAAAATGAATGTTTCCAGAGTCCAGTGGGTGAGTGAGTGGCCTGTTCGTGTATGTTATGCTATTTTATTACTTAATTCTCCTAACGCCTCTTTAAAGTACTTCCTATCTGTGTAGCTTACAGAAACTGGAGCCTCAGACAAAGAAGCTTTGCCCTATAGTTTGCAAATAGTGCCAAGATTTGAACCTAAAACTAATAAATGGCATTTGTTCCATGCCTTCTATATGCTAGGCATTTTATATATATTTTCTCCTTGACCTTTACCATGATCTTGTAAGGTAGGTGTCTTTGGGAGTCATAAAAATGAGGCAGAAGAAATGAAAGAAGGCTGGGTGCGGTGACTCACACCTGTGATCTCAGCACTCTGGGAGGCTGAGATGGGAGGATTGCTTGAGTCCAGGAATTCAAGACCAGCCTGGGCAACATGGCGAGACCTCATCTCTACAAAAAATTTAAAAATATAGATGGATGTGGTGGTGCTTGCCTGCAGCCCCCAGCTACTCTGCAGGCTGAGGTGGGAGGATCACCTGAGTTCAGGAGGCTGAGGCTGTGGTGAGCCGTGATCATGCTACTGCCCTCCAGCCTGGGAGACAGTGAGACCCCCACTTTAAAAAAATGAAAGAATATCTGGAGTGGGTTTTAGTCTGTGGAAGGCAGCCTGGCTCTAGGTGGTTGTGCTGTGTTGTAAGAGAGAAGGAGCTTCTTCGCAAGGGATGAGTGAGATATTGACGCATCCATCACACTGAACTTGCTTGGATTATGAGTATGTGAAAACGGGGAGAAAAAGGGGCATTGGCTTAGGGTCATCCATGGGTGCAAAGCTGGCTGAAAGAAGGAAAATCTCACTGCAAAGAATGCATAGCATATGAGGCTGAGATGTTTCTGGCTCTGGAAGGCAGAAACCATCGGTTTTCATGGAAGTCGCTTCATACGCCTAGGTTGCATTACATCTTGTTTGAGCCTGGTGGGAGCTCTGTAGTGTCCAGCCAGTATTCATGACTACAATTGCCCAAGATTCTGAGTCATGTTATCTTCTGCCTTTTTTCAATTAACCTGGGACCCCTAAGGGCATGACTGCTGAAAAAGAGATTCCTGGTGTCAGTAGCAGGTACTGAGGAGGATTTGAAACCTAGAGAGTTTCAGAGTGTTGTCCGAGGGTGAATAAATGTCAAAGCTAGGGTTAAAGTCAGGTGTATTCACTACTAAGGCATATACCTCTATCAGAGTACAGCAACACACTCTCTTGCTTGTAGAATTTCTCCCTCTCTTGATTATACAATTATGATTTCAGCAGTTTCTCCTGTTATTTAAACTTTATGTGAAACTAAGTTTATATAATAAAAAACAGCTTCAACGATGGCCAGTTCCATATTTAGGAACTACTTTTGATAATCTCAGCATTTTGGGGTTTTTTTTGAGTCGGGGTCTCACTCTGAAGGGTGGTAGCATAATCACAGCTCACTGCAGCCTTGACCTCCTAGGCACAGGTCATCCTTCTGCCTCAGCCTCCCAAGTAGCTGGGACTACAGGCACACACCACTACACCTGGTTATATATATATATTTTTTTGTAGAGGTCTCTCTATGTTGCCTAGGCTGGTCTCAAACTCCTGGGCTCCAGTAATCCTCTCGCCTTGGCCTCCCAAAGTGTTGGGATTACAGGTGTGACTCCCTGCACCTGACCTTTCATTTGACATTCGAAATCAGAGATTTCCCCCTTTCACCTTCACGTCTCCACTCCTGAAACCAATGGAGAATATTTCTAAACATTCTCTAGGCTTCAACTTTCTTCCCTTCACAAAAAAATGAGGAAAAAATTATCAAATCCAAAAACTAGTAGCTGTTCACCATTGCTGACAGCAATTGTTATGTAAGTTATGTGTGGCCCAAGACAATTCCTCTTTACTCGATGTGGCCCAGGGAAGCCAAAAGGTCGACACCCCTGGTTCGGACCATGGCAGAGAGAATCCGTGGTGTGCGTGGTCCCTGGGGGAAGAAGGTTACCTACGCTCTTCTCCACTGTCATAAGTGGAATCGTCACCAGTTGTGGCCTCAGGTAAATCTCCTTTCATGGCCAACGTACAGTCACTCTTCATATGACGTTGCTAGGACTGCCACCCGCAAAGTGTCTCGAACATGGATGGCTTAAAACAACAAACATTTGCTCTCTCGCAATTCCTGAGGCGAGAATCAAGGTGTCAGCAAGGCCAGGAACTCTCGGAAGCCTCTAGGGGACAGTCCATCTTTCCAGGATCAGCTGGCAATCCTCAGTGCTCCTGGGCTGCTGAGGCACTACGCCAATCCCTGCCTCTCGGTTCACACGGCATTCGCCCTGTGTGGTCACAGGACGGCCCCTCCCTGTCTTCTTCTAACAACACCAGTCACACTGGACTGAAGCCCACCTTGATGACCACACTGTTACTTGGTCTCATCTCCCAAGACCCTATTTCCAGGTGAAGTTGCATTTTGAGTACTGGGGGAGGGTCAGGACATCAACAACTTTGGAAGGGGTGCACAATTCACATCATAACACTCCCACCATACACATTCGGGCACAAGTCTCATCATTCTGAACGAAAAATGTTTTCACTAATTTCCCCCGAGACCTCCTAAATACCACATAAAAATAAACACGAAATAATTCTGCTACCACGAAAAGGACACTCAGTGGCATTGACTTTGAAAGTTTGCGATAATCACCCAAGCTGCTTTTTGCTGTTACAAGAAAAAAAAGGTTGGAGAGTGTTTCTGTGTCTCAAAAATGGCAACGTTAAGCAAATATTACCACGAAATAACAGGGAAGAACAGTCTCCAAAACTTGACATGGAGAACACAACCTAAACTCCGTGTGTGTATATGTGTGTGCACACACTCCCTCTCTCAGACACGCACTCGCACGTCTATACACATGCGTTATTTGCCTCCATGTCTCCAGAAAAGATGAAAATGGTCTGAAATCAAGCAAAACAGATGGTTGAGTGGGTTAGTGGATCACCTGTATCTCAGGGAAGTTAAAAAGTCACTGCAGCATTTTTTAAGATTTAAATATGTAAGTTTTTTTTAAGTTTATACCCTCTGTTCTGTCTACTGCTAGGCAGCGTCAAATATGCACTTTTGAAATTATTAAAAGCTGGGACTTGGAGGGAGACAGAATCTAAAGGAAAAAGTGCTTCTTTTCTGGAGACGCTTCCTTATAAGCCAGAAACGTGTTGGCGCGCTAACATAATTGCATGCAGATGTGCCTTGCATGACTCTCCAGTGATGCTTCTGAAAGAATTCGGGAAAGTTGAAGAAAAAGTAATTTTGAGCTCACCAGAAGCGCTCACTGCTCTTAAAGGAATCTTATGTCTGAGCCTTTTACAAAGCAATGAATCTTTTAGGAACATTCCTATTGTATAAATGTGAAAAGTTGTTCTTCCTTCCATGGAGAGCTGCCCTGTGCATGTGTTGGAGAAACTGCGTCATATGATGGGAGTTGCACATTAACTCAACCAGGCCATCTCACTCCTGTGCCAGCCCTCTCCCCTCCTCACCCCCTGCCTCCCACTCTACACACAAATCCCAGGTGAGTCTTCCCGCCATGTTATTGTACAATGATTTCCGACTGCCCATGAGAACCTTATTAAAGCTGATCCCCAAGCCTGTAAGAGCTTTGGATGTAGCCGGGCTCGGTGGCTCAGCCTGTAATCCCGCGCCTTTGGAAGGCTGAGGTGAGTGAATTGTCTGAGCCCGTGGGTTCGAGACCCGCCTGGGCAACTTGGTGAGACTTCATCTCTACAATAAATCAAAAAATCAGCCCGGCACGGTAGCGTGTGCCTGTAATTCCGGCTACTCAGGAGGCTGAGGCGGAAGGATCGCCGGAGCCCAGTGGGTGGAGGCTGCGGTGGCCAGGAGCAGCCACTGCACTCTAGTCTGGACGACAGAGCGAGACTCCAACTCAAAAAAAAAAAAGAGCTTTGGATGTGCTTGGTCAGCCAGCTTGGTCTTTTGCTCCTTCAATGTTTTCTGCATGGACTTTGGACATCCCTATCAGTTCTGGTCTCTGTCCCCAGCATTTTTTCCTGGTCTATCTCACATTTTCTCCCGGAAGTTTTCTTTGGCACTCATGACTTACCCGTTCCTTCCCCTGCAACACTCACACAATCCTTTTAATTGCATTCTGTGAATACCTGTGGTGATTATTGTTTCTCATTTGAATTCTCTTACATTTTCCTCCTAGAATAATTATCTTTGTTATTCGTTATCATTAAGATACAGGTTTTACCGACCCAACCAGTTTGAAGATTTTTTGAGGATGGTCATTTATTCTCTCTCCTCGTGCCTGCCCAGTTCCTGAACTAAGGTCTGCACTCACCGTGGTTTGGGGGTGGGCTTCATGTCATACACACCCTCTACATACAGCACGGCACTGGATGCCACAGGAAACAGGAATAGGACCCAGTCTCTGCCTCAACTATAATCTGCTGGGGAGAAGGGAAGACGCAAGTCAAGACACAAGGCCAACTATGAGAAGGACAATAAGGAAAAATAAGAGTGGGCACGATATTAGGTGGCCCATGGCAGTGAGGACCAAAAGAGGGGTCATGAAAAAGCTAGCCCCCAGCCTGGACCTTGAGAGAGGGTTGGAATTTCAAAAGGTGGTGAAGAAAGCCACCCAAGAAGCAGAGAACAGCCCCAGCATGGGATCGCTTGGAGAACTCACCCAACTTGGCAGAGATTGACTGAACTATGTGTGGTCATAAGCAGAAGGTGCTCACCCAAAGCTGGTTAGCATAGGCCACGTTTTGAGGACCATCACGCCTCTCTCAGAATGTCCAGGGAGGCAAGGCATCATCCTCTATACGTTCCACTTTGTAAACTGGCGGGATCAGGAAGAGATTTCTGTTCTGACTGGTAACACTGAGCTGTTTACACTGGAATTACACTATGCCTGAAATCCTAAATTAATTGAAAAGCAAAGCCTGCATTAACCAAACTTAAAACTCGCACTGCTATCCTCAAAGCCATAAATCAGAACAAATCAACACAGAGGCGACTGGGCTTCCTACCAAACATGGGTGAATTTCACCTGGATTTTTCTCTCTAAAAAAAAAAAGAAAGAAAGAAGAAAAGAAAGAGGATAAGCTTTCAGTTACCTGCATTTGCCAAGAAGGCGGATTAGCTGTAACTGTGTAAATCTGTCTGCTCAAGGTGTCATGGAGGCCTCTATGCAGTCAGATAATTAATTGATACTTTCCTCATCGTTTATAATGATGGCTCATTTCTAGGAAGAGGCCATGACTTATCAGGCTGAAAGAAACCTCTTCTCCACCAAGAGAAACGTTTCATCATCATCCCATACTTTGTTGTTTTACAAACAGCAAATTACATTCTTCATAAGCCAAGTACACTTAGAAAAGGAGAAAGAGAAGGGATTAAAAAGACATCTGATTTTTTTTGCATATAGTTTTTAATCCCATAAGGAAGAAAAGAGCGACCGTAAATGCTTACAGAAAGGACCTAATTTTTTTTCAAACTCGTTATAGGCATCTCCAACTAGACAGATTTTTATATTCTAGAAAGGACTTAGAACTCCACATATTAAAAATGAAAAAAAAAAACATCTTTTTGGTCATAATCTGCATTTTTCTTCTACTCGTCAGAAATACTTGTTTTCAGTATATTTTTTAAGTCTGATTCCCAATGTGTTCTCCCCTGCCCAGGAGGGTTTTAGCTCCTTCCAAAATTGGTTGCTCTTCTGAATTTTTTCCTGATGCTGAGCCTAAACCTTTCTTTTCTCTTACCCTGTTCAGAATATGTGTCCTAAGGATGCCAAGTCACAAGGGCTGCATTCTAATTGCCTAGTCTTAAATTTGTTGATTCGAGTTTTCTTTCTTTCTCTCTCTCTTTTTTTTTTTTTGTTGAATGCATTAGCCACATTTTCCTTCAGCTGCTGAAGAACAGATGTTGAGCTTCTAATAAGAAAAAACATGAATCCCACAGGAAAATGGCGTCTCTGGTTCTAAAAGCAATATCAGAACAGAGCACAGTTTCTACTATTTGCGTAAATTTCACTTAGGAAATGAAACCCTATGGTCTTTTCTGTGTACATTTGCTAATGTTTTAGTCTAAAATAAACCAGCAAGGCCTTCTCTCTGTTGAAACACATGTCCTCCCAGCCACAGTGATGAACTGGAAAGGCTCTTCTGTGATTAGTTTCCCATGCTTGTAAGCCTGGAGTTTACTCCTTGCTATATATAGAGTCGGGTGGAATTCAGAAGTGCATAATCGTTCCTAAATCATAAGGAGTATTCTCAGTTCCTGCCACACCACAGAAAAATAAAGATTAAAGTGCAATCAGGTGCTTTGATAGAAAAACCTCGGTTCTTTGATTACTTCTGGAAAGGTATATGCATTAATGTCAAATCATCACTTGATGTAAAAGCCCAGATTTTTTAATAAAAAATAGCTTTTATAGAACATTAAAGTCAGAGAGACAAGCAGTTAAATGCCTTTGTGTCTCGTAACTCTGGCCCCCCGGTGCGTCTTCTGACGAATGTGGGAATAATTGAGAACCACATTTTGAAACTGACTAGAAACGGCCTAGAATTATGCATATGGGATCACGGCCAGCGGGCGGGGTCTAGGCTGGTGTTAGAGGTGAAACAACCCATGCGCAATGCCCCTGGCAGCTGATATGTGCTGTCTTCCTCTTCCCTCACTCTGGCAGCTAGCATAGTACCTTGCGTACAGTTAGCGCTCAATAAATGTGTTAATTATTGAATAAACATTGGGCACGTTGTCACCGCAGACAAGTTATGGGACCCACCTCTACACCGAACTTCCCACTTTTTCACACAGCTTCATTGCTTCAACGGTCGTCATGGCGAACACATGGTACACCAGGCACGGTCCTAAATGCATCGTGCAGATTGACTCATCTAGCCATCACAACGAGCCTATGACTGTTGCACAACTATTATCCCCATTCTAGAGGTGAAGAAACTGAGGGACAGAGAGGCGATCTTGCCCGAGGTCGCCCGGAGAGAAAGTGGCAGAGTCTGGATTCAGATCCAGGCACTCTAATTCCAATACCCATTCTCTCTCTCTCTCACTCTCTCTTTTTTTTTTTGGAGTCAGCGTCTCACTCTGTCACCCAACCTGGAGTGCAGTGACATGGTCCTGGCTACTGCATCCTCCACCTGTTGGGTTCTCGCAGTCCTTCTGCCTTAGACTTCCAAGTCGCTGGCACTACAGGTGTGCGCCACCACACCCAGCTATTTTTTTTTAATTGTAGAGATGAGGTCTCGAGAAGTTTCCCAGGCTGGTCTCGAACCCTCGGGCTCAGGCAGTCCTCTCGCTGGGATGACAGTCAATGCCCATTCTCTTAGAACAGGACTC
>CAUYQG010049229.1:0-17770 GCA_963574415.1 Tarsius wallacei | reverse complement strand
GATACAATAAAGTCAAACATATAACATTTTAGAATTATGAATGAAAACAGAAGTAGTGCCGCTATTGAAATTGCTTAATGATCACAGACAAATAAATTCAATGAATGTAAGTACATTGGCCATATGACTACATTCAGTCAGGGGTTCTAAAAATACTTCCTGCCAAGCAAAGAGTAAATATATATCAATTTTGGCAACAATAAATGGAAAACTTTCATTGAATTGTTTTGGAGTTATGTTTTGCCTCCTTCCATACTTAATCTCATAAGAGGTAAATAGGTCTGAGGATAAGCATATTATATAGTAAAAATATTTCAAATTTCGAATTTCTGCTGAAAAAGGAAAAAATAAAGCATTCTTGAGTGGAACATAAGAAACGGAAGAGGGATTGATGGACAAAAGGGGGATGAAATTTGGAGAAAACCAAGGATTTATTTTCACATAGTAATTTCTAGTACTAATCTTGATAGATTCAGGGCATAGATAGGAGTGAATTTGCCAGATGAGATAGGTTTAAGCCTGGTGTGTCATGGAGAACAGATAAAATCATAGACAGTTTCTCTCCAATCAGGCTCTCTTAAGCAGTTAAAGGTCATAAAGAGGAATCAGTGAAAATCAGGAAGGTTTTATAAGATAAGAAAAGAGTTCTGAAAGAGAAGACCCCAAAAAGAAAAGCATTTTTCCTTTGGGTGCCATTAAAAATGGAAGTAGTTATTTAATTTTTCAAATACTTGAGACATTGGATAATAGTTGAAGCAAATAATAGCCTAAATAAATAACTTAAAATGAAAACCTGGGAATATGATATCCATAAGGGCTTTGAAACACTCTCGTATACTACTGAGACACTAGAAGACCATACATATGTACAAGGTGGTAAACATGCCGAGTCAAGTGCATACAAAAAAAAGTCCTCAGAGAGCCCGAAATTCTTCCTTCATACTGATCTTGAGACTGTCACATGTAGGAAGTCAAGACTAAGTCACAGATGTTAACTGACTAGGTGAGGTTCTTGCAAATGAAGTGAGGCTTACACTTTCCAAAAATTGTAGGAAATCTTTGTCTAATCATTAGCTGAACACTAAAATGACCAAGCAGAATCTCCAGATCCACAAATGACAAAGAAAACAGATTTTTCAGAATGAGTTCAGAAAACTAGTTAAACAAACAATTAGCTCCAGGGAGAGGGAAGATTTTGATTTCTAGAATTGTCAAATGTTATTAATTATAATGTTCAGTTTTCAACAAAAAGTTATGAATCCTGCACAAAATCCAGAAAGTATGGCTGAAACTTAGAAAAAAATTCATAAGGTATAGTCCCTGTGGAATCCTAAATTTTGTCTTCCTAGAAAGGAACTTACTTAAAACAACCGAAATAATACAGCATACCTTCTCTGGCCTTAATGGAATTCAATCAGAAATCAATAACAGGGAAAAATATAGTAATTTACAAATATGTGGAAATTCAATAGCAAATGGTTACATAAACAATGAGAAAGGAAAAATATCACAAGGAAAATTACAAAATATTTTGAGATAACAAAACAAAACAAATCAAAATTTTTAGGAGGAAGCTAATACAGTATTTAGAGGAAAATGTATATACACCTAATATTAAAAAAGAAGAATGACCAAATCATTAACTTCACTTTCCAAATAAAGGACCTAAAAAATAAGAGCAAACTAAACCACATTTAAGCATACGAAAAAAATAAATAATAGACAACAGAAAGTAATAAATTATTATTTTAATAAAAATAAAATTCCTTAACAAAATGACAAATTGTTATACCAACTGAACAAGAGAAAAAGACAAAACTTAAAGCATTAAATTTAGGAATACAGGAGGTAACATTACTACAGACCTTATAGAAATTAAATTAATTATAAAGGATAACTAAGAATAGTATTATAAAAAGTAGATCACCTATATGAAACAAAAAAATTGCTGGAAAGAAATACTACCAGCACCGACTTAAGAAGAAATAGCCTAAAAAGACTAATAGCAAGCATTATAGATCTATAAAAGGTAAAGAGATTAAGTTAATAATCACAAATATACTTACAATAAATAAAGTCCAGGATCAGATATTTTCTCATGTGAATTTCATCTAATGTGTGAATAAAAATTAACATTACTTTTTAAAAACTCTTCCAAATTTTCTGATTCTAAAGGCCAGTATTACTCTGATTTCAAAATCAAAGAAAGACATTATGAGAAAAAAAAAACTACAGACCAATATTTCTCATAATTTCTACACAAAAAATATTCCACAAATGTATTAACGAATGGAATCAAGCAACATTTAAAATGATTTTATACTAGGGCCAAGTGAATTGATTTATCCAAGCAATTCAAAAATATTCAACATAAAAAATCAATCAGTCTAGTAAAACATAGTAACAGAATAAAGGATAAAAATCCATTATCATCTTAGTACAAGCAGAAAAAGAATCTGGTGACACCCAACATCTTTTCATAATAAAAATGTTCAAGAAAATAGTAATATGGGAACTTTCTTATAATGGTAAAGAGCATTTATGAAAAACCTAACAGATAACATCAGAGTTAATGGTTAAATCGTTAAAGCTTTTTTTTTTCTAAAATCAGAAACAAAATAAGGATGGCCAATTTTGCCACTTTAAAAACAATGTAGTGGAGGTTATAGCGACAACAATTAGGGTAGAATATAAATTTAAAATGCAAAGATTGAAAGGAAGCAATAAAACTATTGCTATTTACAGATGACATAACGTTGTATATATCTAAAAAATCAAGGTGTACACATATACACACACATACTTAGAGCTAATGAATACATAAACAGATTGCTACATTTAAGACCAATAAAAAAATCAATTATATTCTATAAACTGAAAATAAACAATATAAAAATAAAATTAACAATTATGTTTATAATAATTTCAAAAATGTAGTATTTAAGAAGGAATTTGACAAAAAGAATTACATAGTTTATACAAAGAAATTTACAAAAATAATTTTAAAATTTTAATGAGATGTAAGTAAAAGAATAAAGCATCTCAAGGTCATGGATTGAAAGATAGTTTGCTAAGATCACAATATTACCAAAATTTATCTACAGATTAAGTGCTATTTTTACCCAGTTGGCTATTTTGTTGTTGTTGGGTGTAAAAATTGACAAGTTGATAATAAAACTTATTTGAAAGGCAATTAGCCCAGAACAACCAACAATTTTGAAAAAGCAGAAGAAAATTAAAGGATTCATACTTTCCAATTTTAAAACTTACTATTCAGTAATCAAGATAGTATGTGACAAATATAAGGAATAATGGTAAATGCAAATGTCAGTGGAACAGAGTTGGTAGTACAGAAGTAAAATCATACATTTACAATCAACTTATTTGTGACAGGACCTTCAATATTGGAAAAACAATGTTTTCAATAAATAGTACTGAGATAACTAGATTTCTACACACAATACTAAAGCTGAACCCCTACCGCACAATATATAAAAATTATATCTAAATGGTTCAAAGACCCAAATAGAAGAGCTAACATTATAAAACGTATAAAAAAGGTATAAATATTTGTGAAATTGGATTAGGTAATGGTTTCATAGATATGGCATCTAAAACACAAACAACCAAAGAAAAGAAAAGATGAAATAGACTTCATAAGATTAAAAACTTTTGTGCTTGTAATCAACAATCAAAAAAGTAATAAGACAATCCATAGAAATGAAGTGATTATTTGGAAATCATTTATCTGATACGCATAGTTTCCAGAATATATGAAGCACTCTTACAACTCAATGACAAAAGGACAAACCAACTAAAAAATGACCAAAGGAGTTGAATAGTCATATCTCCAAAGAAGATATACAAATGACCAATCAACACATGAATAGATGCTCAATATCTTTATTCATCAGGAAAATGCCAATCAAAACTATGAGATACAATTGTATACCCATTAAAATGGGTATAATAAAAAAGACAAGGTTTTGATGCAGATGTAAAGAAATAGATGCACTCATACATTGATGATACTGTAGATTTGTAAAGCCATTGTGGGACTAGTTAAACAGCTTCTTAAAAAGATAAAAATAATTTAGAAATATCTTTTGAATTAAGTGACCAAATTGCTTCTAGACAACAGGGCAAGACAAATCTTACATATGCAGACATGTCTTTTTATTTTATTTTATCTTATTTTATTGAGTTGTGGGATACAAGTGAGAATTTACTACATAAGTAAATTGCATGCAGGTGAGGTTTGGGCTTCTAGTTGTCCCCCTCTCTCCCAATTTCTAAATTATAAAGACTTTGTGAAAAATAAATCAAAAAATCTGTATGTACAGGAAAACAAAATCAGAGAGGTCTTCTGTTTTGCCCAAAGAGACTATATTATTAAAATCTGGTGGATGGGGGTAGGGTGGGGGGAGTTAAAAATGATTATAGAGCGTCACACAGTGGTTGAGATCTCTAATCCAAGCAATTTAAAAGACTGAGGCAGAAGGCTCTCAAGTCCAGGTGTCAGAAGCTGGGCACCCAAGGAGTATTGCAGTTTCCAAAGCTGCACTTCCAGCCTAGGATCCACATGCTGGCTGGAGATGCAATGGCGTCCAGATAGGAAAATGCAGTGGTACCAGAGAACTCGGGGGTACCAACAGCTGTGGAGTCCCCAAAGAATGTTACAGCCTTTTTAGTTTAGGAGTTAGTGAGCCAGCCCCTGAGAAGTGTTCACAGCTCTGCTGGTTCGGCAGGCCAGTGAACTAACCCCGAGAAGTGTTACAGGTCCGTCAGTTTGGTGGACTGGCAAACCAGACCCCCCAAGGAGTGTTGAAGTTCTCTCAGCTCAGTGGGTCCAGTTCTTCTAGTCCCACGTGTGCAGCTCTTCTAGTTCAGCAGCATTTCTAGTACAACAGTTTGGCGTTTTTGTCTCATGTCCAAGAAGAATGAGGGACACGGACACTGGAGAGTGAATAAGCAGGAATTTATTAGACGACAGAAAAGCTCTCAGCTGCAGTAGGGGATACAAAAAAGGGTTGCTGATGATGCCTCTGCAGTCAGGGTTTTATATAGTCTTGACAGCATGCTGATTGGTTGGTGATAGCACCAATCAGAGAGAAATACTATAGTGTGAAATTGAAATGCACCAAAAGTGAGGGTGTTGGAAAGTTCAATCAAGAAGAAGTGCATGAAAGGGGCAGCCCACAGACCTGGAAATAGGTGTTCTCACTGCAGCCCATGGGGCTTGCAGCAGAAGATTTTACTGGGACCTTCCCTAATCTGTCTGTCTGTCTATACAGTTCTTCCCTTCTACTCCCTCATCTCACTCTCTGGAGTGGTGACCCTAACTATCATTAGGGAATAGGGACAATGATCAGTTTGGCTATTTCCTGCTAATCATGGGTGTCATATGAGAATGGCAGCTAGGAACCCTCCGGAGGGTGATCTAAAGGTCCTTGGTAATAGGGAGCATCCATACAAGATTCTATCTGCTTTATTATCTGGAATTTGATGCCTCTAAATGAGAGGAAACAAATTTTACAATGAGGTTAACTATCCATGGACCAAATATGAGCAATACACAAAAAGGAGTTCAAGGGAAAAATCCATGTCCATATATTAGAGATTCCTAGAGAGAATAGAAAGGATTGTAGTCAACTAGGTCCTGAGCCTGTATCAATGATTTTGAGGAAAAAAAAAAAATGATGACCTGTAGGTTTTCTTCCACCTGGGAGGAAGGGTTAATCCAGAAACAACAAGCTTTATTTAAGAATGTGCATGTTCCTCCATGTTCTGCCATGAGCATATCTAAAGTTCAATGATTTTTCAGGACCACAGCAGCTAGTAAATTAAGGAACATTTGTTGATTCTCGATAGCACCTATTGTGGCTTTCCACCCTTACTATAACGTGAGGGGGAGATTTAATATGAATTTTTCGAGCAGGGGTATTCCGACAAACCAAAAGAAACTTCTGGCAATCAAGTGTTCTATCCCAGGTCTTTGTAGGATTGGTTTGTCATGGGCATGGCCCCCTAGATTATAATTCTTAAGTATGTTATATTTAGGCATTTCCAGGTTTCTACAACAATGTGGTCTCAGGTTACAAAAAAGTTCCTCAATTTGGAATATGTCCTGAGGAAGCCATCTGAGCCTGACTGAGGATTGTTACCTTAGAAATAGTGTCTAAGATTGTGCAAGCACCTTTCCACTGGTAGGGTAAGACCAAGTATAATCCATTACCACATGGAAAATAATAACTAGTTTCAATTAAGGAAGGTGCCTTGATGGGAAAAATATCCCAGTGGCTGTAGTTTCCTTTGGTTCATCAGAGTTGTGGGAAAAGTAATGTGGAAAATCCTCTTCGGATAACCCTAGTTGTTTCCATTTGGTGTTCTCCCAAGAGACTGTTCTGTTATGCATATGGGCTCTGCAGGCATGATGATAAGGGTTATATGAACAGATTGTACTCAGAAAAAGTCTAGAGAGGATATTTTCAGAATGAATGCCATAAAGTGAAGAGTTACATATGCCCTGGGTTTCAATGATACTAAAATGCTGACAAATTAAAATAAGGTACCCAAAGGGGCTGGTGAGATGGTGACAGGTATCAGTGCAAT
Organism: Tarsius wallacei; assembly: GCA_963574415.1. Lineage (NCBI taxonomy): Eukaryota > Metazoa > Chordata > Mammalia > Primates > Tarsiidae > Tarsius > Tarsius wallacei. The sequence goes on along the minus strand of CAUYQG010049229.1, from coordinate 11,158 downwards.
TCATCAGATCCTGAAAAATTTGATGTATTTATGGTTGCATACTCTGGCCAATGTATTTAAAATTTTTCAAATATGGCTTTACATCATTCAGTTTCAGTAGGGACTCCATTAGAGACTAGAGCCCATGGTCCCCATACCCCAGGCAATATCTTATTTTGGTGGAACACAGTTGTATTACAATACTCAGGGGAAAGCCATCCTTACCCAGCATAGTCCTAAGTGCAATCGAAAGCAGAGAGAAGCATTTCCCCACATCTCCATCACTTCTCCAATCTTAATTGAGGCCTTTTTGCCTCGGGGGGCTTTCTGGTTAGGTTTCACTGTTCCTTTTAGGGCAGTGAATTTATACTAGGAATCACTGAGATTTTCAATCTGCTCGAGAAACAATGATAGAACTATCAGGGGGAGAGTTAGAGACATTTCCTCTTGTGGGCACATCCAGCAGTTTGAATTATTACCCTGTTGAGTCAAGTACAAAATCGAGGGAGAAAGCGGGTGCTTATAAGAAGCTAGGGCTAGTGATAACAGAAATAGGTAGTAAAATGGACTAATTATTTTGCTCATTCCCTCAGAAGAAACTTTGTAGGAGGAGTAAAAGCTATGACTGTCTAAGGAAGTAGGAAATTCCATGGCATTCAGTGTTAAGGAGTCCTTGACAAAGGCGTTTAACAGTGCAAATCACAAGATGCCCATAAAGGGAGAACTTTGGGGAGCTGGAAGGGAGAAGTATACGTGAACTCTGTACTTTCTGCTCAATTTTTTCTGTAAACTTAAAATCGCTCTAAAAAATAAAGTTTACTAATTTCAAAAACAAAAAAGAAAACCAGTGCAAATAAAAACAAAAGCAAAGGCAGAAAATATATGTAAAACTATAAGGAGAATATGCATGGAAGTTTAATTATTGGCACTTGTATTTTATGATCTTGAGTTGAGATTTCTCCAATTTCTTCACAATGGTGTTTTTGAGTGCCTTTCTAGGTCAGCAGAGGCAACTTCTCCTGGACTTTGGGTTTTCATTCTAGTATGATGAATTCAAAATCCATTCCAGTGACTTTCACTGATGATGGATTGCAGAGAACAGTGTAGGGTCCCTTCCAATTTGGGCCTAAAGAAAGGGAAAGAGAGGGAAGAACCTTCACCAGTACCAAGTCTCCTGGGTTTCATATAATATTCTACAACATACACATAGCCTTTTTTGACATGTGTGAACTCTCTATTCTTTTTCTCCTATACTTTTTCCTTTAAATAATCAGTCACTTTATTGCAGGAAAAAAATTACCATGTGAGATCCTTTCCTATATACAATTATTCTCTGTCCTTTATATCCTTCCTTGCCAAAAACATACTTCCATACCAACAACTTTCTTTCTATCTTTCCTTTGTTTTTCTTGTTTTTCCCTTTCCATATAACCTTCTACATTTATACTTTGAATTACTTCTAGCAACTTTAATTAAGGCTATATATATTCCAACATGGATAGTCAGTACCAAGCAGCTGACACCTGTGTTAATTAAGAAATTAATTCGGGTTCCAGTGCCCTAATATTCATCTGGGGACTGTTGGGGCACATTAGCAGATGCCCAGCACTCCTCAGTGGACATAATTCCTGAGCTAGGTGTTCTCTCTTCTCTTCAGAAGGAAGTGTACCCACTTTCCAATGATTTTCTGGCCTGTGTGGTGGACAAGGTCCTAGAGATTTTAGCCTCTTTGAGACAACTAGGCTTCTAGTGCCCCAGCAGATGGTACCCATGGCAACAGATACCATTCCCTTAGTAGGTTCATTTTTACCTGGTCTCTGGGGGCTGTTGGAATTTTTTGCTAATGGTGACTGTCAACTGAGATGCCTCTTTTGGTCCTCTCGTTCTGCAGCCCTCCATGTTGACACCTGTCACTTATTTAATGTCTTGGCTTGCCACATCCATAACAGTTAGCAGGCACACCACGGAGATGCTAGGGTTTAAAGTTCTGTAAGGCAGCCACTAGAGCCTCTGCTGTTTTCTTGTGTCTCCTCTTTCTTTTGAGCCCTTCTTCTGACCCCTATTGTAAAAAACTGAGGTAGCCACTTTCATAAAGTTCTCCAAGGTAATTTCTGGTCCTATGGACTGCTTTTGCAGCTTCCTCCAGTTATCCAAAGCTGCTTGAATAATAAACTTATCTTTTAGGATCAGTTGCCCTATGACTGACTCAGGATCTAGGGAGGTGTGCTTAAGCAAAGCCTCTCTTGGCCTTTCCAGATAGTTGAAGGATTCTCATCATCACACTGGTCTATCATGGGTAACTGACAGTAGTTGAGCGGTTTGGTTTTAGTCCTTCTTAAGCCTCCCAATATGCACATCAGGACATGTTTTCCCCTCTAGTCTTCCAGGTCACTATCGAGGTTACTTAAGGTCTTCCAATGATACTATTTTCCAGTTTAATAAAGCTTTTCCCCTTCTCTGGCACTATATGAAATGCAAAGCTCACCCCTAAACTTCTCTGCCACTGGCAGGGTTGGTTGCTTCCCAGTGGTTGTCGGGATTTGGCTTAAAAGTAATATAATGTCCTTCCAGGAGAGCTAAATACTTGGGTTAAGTTCTAGAAAGCATCTATACATTTGCCAGGGTCATCTGTGAACCTGCCAAGAACTTCCTTAATTTGCTTCAAGTCCTATAGGGAAAAGGATACCTGTACCTTACTAGGGCCATATTAACCAAACATCTCTTGTAGGGGCATGAGTAAAGCAGAAGCTTGTCTGGGGTGAGGGTCTTTAAAACTGGGCAGGCTTGAGGTATGGGAAGGCCCTAGATAAGGGGGGCAGGGTGGCCCAAGAGGAATGAGTGACCTCGGGGCTGATGCCTTCTGCAGCAGTATCTCTGGGGTTGGCATCCCCGGTCCATTGGGACCACCCTTTGAAATGACTGCTAGGAAGACTGAATCAATCTTACATCATCAACAAAGGTCTGGATTTTTCTGTAAAGCAAAGAAGGCCTGTATATATGGGACCTTGGATCATTTGCCCTGGCATTTGCAGAAATTATCTAACTGCAAGCAGATATTAGAATTGATACTTCCCTGGAGGCCAGGTCTCTCTGTCCTGCAACTTATAACTTGCTCACACTTGGGTGCAAAAGAATCTAAGATACTTTTTCTTTAGGGTCTGAGGATCAAAGGAGTTCCAGTGTCTCAGGATGCACTTGAGAGGAGTGCATAATGCAGATAGCCAGATGACTTGTCAGCCATCTGGAGAGAGTGAGTTGAAAGAAGTTGTCCCTTGACTTTCTCTACTTCTCCATTAATGCATGTGAATATGCTCATGGCATCCCCATGGATGTGAACTTGACCTCCATACATGTGTAGCAGAAGGGATCTGGTTAGTAGGATTAGTCACGCTTACTGGTGCAGTGCCTCAACCCTTTGCTGTCAAGTGTGCCTCTGAATTTCTCAAACCTAGCTTTCCCCTCATTCAGACAAAGTCTTGAAAAAGACGTTGAGCAATTGGATTTGGGCAAGGAATTCTAACAAAGTAGGGGTGTTCTTGGGACCTTCCACGAACCTCTGGCCAGGGAATCCATGGATTGAGCCAAGTTGCAACACCTGTAGTAATGGGAGAAATTATTTTCCAAGCAAAATCCCCTTTCCGTAGTAAGGGACCATTCAAGTTGGAGACATAAATGTGCCTGAGCAAGATATAAAGGTCCATTCAAGACAGTTCCCAATGGTCTCTGAAAAACTGAAACCAGCAGCCAGTAGGGCATCTTTCTTCCTGCTTCCCCATCATGAGCAGAATTTTTCAAACGCAGCAAGATATTGAGTTTGTGTAAGTTGGCTCTAATAGGGCCAACAAACGAGGTATCTGAGTTTTCAGGCATAGAACTGACAAGGTGCCTCAAAGGGAAGAATCTGCTTTTCCTCAATGTTTATCTACCCAGAGGATCACTTAAATGTACCAACAAGGCTTCACATGCTAGGGTGAAACTACAGAGCCAGATTTTCCTCAAACAAAAGAGATGGAGCCCGAGGAAGTGGGAATCTGATCTAACGAGATGCCTTACAAAAGTTAATTCCTTGCATATAAAGATTTTTCATATTCACCAGGTTAGGCTGACATGGTGGGGGAAGAAAAAAACAGCCAAAACCAAAGCCTCCTACCCTCTACCAGTGAGTTCTTTCATTAAGAGAGTCAATTCTTTAAATATTATATACCCCCCTTCTTGGAAAAGACAAAAACAACATTGCCCTGAGCTGCATTCCAAATGACCAAACCCATACTGCCCAGTAATGTCATCCCTTTAGGCTGCAGAAACACCCATGACAATGGGCATAAAGAGGGGACAGTAGTCACGGCAATCCCCCCCAAAAAGAAAATGTGATGGGAAAGGCTGAAGAAAACGCAATAAGAAAGCTGAGGACAAGAAGCCTCGAAAATGAAAGTAAAGAGACAGGTCCGCTTTAACTCATCCCACAGCCGATGCCAGATGAGCCCTCAAGAAATCATGCATTTTTTGGGGGGTCTGACCGGTTGGCAAGCTGTGCTCCCAAGGGATGTTGCAATTCCCAAATTGCTGCACTGCCAGCCTGGGATTCACGTGGTGGCCGGGGAGGTGATGGAGTCTGGATAGGGGACTGCAGCGGCAACAGAGAACCCGGGGATGTCAACAGCTGTGGATTCCCCAAGGAGTGTTATAGCTCTCTTAGTCTGGGGGTCAGCGGGCCTAGCCCTGAGAAGTGTTACAGCTTTGTCAGTTTGGTGGGCTGGCATGTCGGGCCCCCAAGGAGTGTTGAAGCTCCTCGGCAGGTCCAGCTTTTCCAATCGGGCATGCCTCAGAAGAATGAGGGACACGGACACTGGAAAGTGAGTAAGCATGAATTTATTAGAAGACAGAAAAGCTCTCAGCAGTACAGGGAATCCAAAAGAGGCTTGCTGATGATGCCTTTGTAGTCTGCATTTTATATGGTCTTGACAGCAGGCTGACTGGTTGGTGGTAGCACCAATCAGAGAGAGATACTATAGTGTGGGATTGAAATGCACCAATAGGGAGGGGGTTGGAAAGGACCAATAAAAAATGAAGCACATGAAAGGGGCAATCTAGCACTTGGAAATATGTATTCTCACTCCAGTCCATGCGTTCTCAACTCCAATCTATGGGGTTTGCAGTGAAAGCTTTCACTGGGACCTTCCCTAATTTGTTCGTGTATCTGGTGCCTTCCTTTCTCCTCTCTCAAGATCACGACTCTAAAAAAAAAAAACCATATGATCTTGTAATACCATTCTTAGTTATATACCCACAATAATTGAAAACATATGTTCACCACAAACTTGTACTCCTATTTTTATAGCACCCTTGATAATAGCCAAAAAGTGGAAATGACCCAAATATCCATTACTGACGAATAAACAAAATTGTGTTATGTCCATATAATGATATTATTTTGCAATACAAGAAATAAAATGCTAATATGTGCTGAATCACACATTAACATTAAAAATGCTATACTGCATGAAAGTAGCCAGGTTAAAAAAAAACTGCTTTATATGATTCTATGTATGAGGAGGGACCCCCCTCCCCCCAAAAATACGATTATTTTTTGGAGGGCAGGTCCTTTAGTTCAGGCTTCCGCCATTAGGTGTGTTCTAGGAACCCATCAGCATCAGTGTACCAGCTAGCATTCTTGTGAAAAGCTGAGTTCAGCTTCAGTGAATTTTTATTTTCTTTAGAGAGTCTTTCAACACATATGCCGGTTTCATGATGGGTAATTCATGAGTGCACCTACCCATACTGCTGTGCTGAGTGTTTAGCAGTTTTTGACCAAAAATGGCACCCCAATGCCCCACCCTCCCTTTTCATCCAATCTCTCCCCCAAGCAACTCTTTTTGTTTCCTGGGATGAAAAAAGTTCTCAAAGCAAAACGTTTTGCTGATGTGGAAGAGATGAAACAAAAGATGACAGAATCACTAAAAAGCATCAAAATTGACGAGTTCAAAACCTGTTTTGAGCAGTGGAAAATACATCTGAGAGGTGTATTGCATCAAACAGAAAGTATTTTGAAGATGGCTAAAGTGTAAACATGTAAGAATAATTAAACAATGTTTTATAAATAAATTCTATGGGATTTTTTGGGGGAGGTGGTCCCCGTATATGAACTTTCAAGAAAAGGCAAATCCCTGGAGTCAAAAAGTTATTGTTGGTTTCTAGGGACCGAGGAGAGGGAAGAAAGGGAGTGATCGCTAATGGGTTGCAATTTTAGTGGGAGATAATGAAAATATTCTCAAAGTAAATAATGGCAGTGGTTGCATGACCTTGCTGAATATACCAAAAACCACAAAACTATACTTTTAAAAGATGTAAAGTGAATTATATATTTTTAAAATCTAGGTTCATTAGGGATATTGGCCTGTAGTTCTCTTTGTCTGCTGGATTTTTATTCAGCTTGAGTATCAGTGTGATGTTAGCATCATAAAATGATTTGGGGAGAGTTCCATGTCTTTCTCAATTGCCTGAAATGCTTTCAATAGGATTGGTATCAACTCCTTGTATGTTTTGTAGAATTCCACTGAAAAGCCATCTCATCTAGGGCTTTTTTTTTTTTTTTTAAAGATAGTTTCCTGTGTTGTCATTGGTTTATTTAGTGTCCCAATGTCTTCTTGTTTCAACCTTGGGAGACTATATGATGTTAGAAAGTCCTCCATTTCATTTAGGTTATTGAGCTTGTTTCCATAGTGGTGTGTGTGGTAATCTCTGATAATCATTTGTGGTTCTTTGGGGTCAGTTGTGATTGAGTTTTTGCATTTCTGATTGTGTTTGGGAGTTTTCTGTCTTGATCATTCTGGCTATGGGTCAATCAATCTTGTTTATCCTTTCAAAGAACAAGCTTTTTTTATTGTTGATTTTTTTCTATGATATTTTGTTTTCTATGTTCTGTATTTGTACTTTTCCTTTGGTGATCTGAATTCTTCTCAGCCTCATTAATTGTCAGAGAAATGCAAGTAAACAACCATATCGAGATACCACCTAACCCCAGCAATGACCATCATTAATAAAACAAAAACCAATAGATGCTGGTGAGGATGCAGAAAAAAGGCAAAGCTTTTACACTGCTGGTGGGAATAAAAACTAGTTCAACCTCAGAAAACAGTGTAGTGATTTCTAAAAGACCTAGAAATTTACCTTCCATATGACCCAAAAATCCCCCTACTGGGTATATACCCGGAGGAACTCAAAGCATTCTACAAAAAAAAAAAAAGATACTTTCACACGCATGTTTATTGCAGCACTATTCACAATAGCAAAAACAAGGAACCAACGGTGCTACCCATCGAAATTGGACTGGATAACAAAAATGTGGTACATATGCATGATGGAATATTACACAGCAATGAAGGACAAACATATGGACTTTGCAGCAACTTGGATGGATTTCGAGTCTATAATATTCAGTGATCAATCACAGAAACAAAGAACAGAGTACCACATATTTTCACTCCTAAGTAGACCATGAACATTTATCATAATACTACAAGAAAGGGATTGACAGTAGTCAGAGACTACCGGGGAGGTGGGGGGACACATAACATCAATCAGGGTACCTGATCTCAAAGAAGACAAAGTGGGTACCAAAGGGAGGCCCCAACTTTACCTGTATGATGACCACTTGTAAACCTAATCTTGAATTGTACCCCACATCTTTAAAAAAAAAAAAAAACTTTGTTGAGGTATAATTTGCATAGAAAAATGCAAATTTTTAGTGTGCAAAATTTTGACAGATATATACATTTCCGTAACTATCAACCCAGATACTTGTATAATTCCAGAAAGTTTACTTGTACCTTTTTGTTGTCAAAATCTCACTAACTGCTTGGCTTGAAGCCATTGTTAATATTTTCTCAAATTTCAGTCCTTACAGATTTTATGAACACTTTCATTCTTACAAATTATATGAATATAGTATATCCCTTCATTTATTTAGTTTTTTAATCTCTTTTACCAATATTTTGTGGTTTCTAGTGTATAGATCTTACATATCTATTATTAATTTATCTTTCAAGATTTCATAGTTTTGATGTTATTTTATATTGTATTTATATTTTCACTTTCTGATTGTTTAATGCTAATATAGGGAAATAGAATTGCTTTTATTTTATATATTGCCCTAACGTCCTGTGGTCTTGTTACCTCAGTTTTTAGTTCTCAACACTTATTTTTTTACCAAGATAGACTCTATAGAATTTTCTATATAGATGATTATGATATCTATAAGTAAACACAATTTTATTGCTTACTTTCCAAACCATATGTATTTTATTTATTTTAAATCTATGGAGTCATGTGGACCTTTTGTTTTGCCTTTGTCCTCAAATATCGTGTGTCTATCTGTCTGTTGTACCTATCTGTGGCTTTAGATTTAGTTTCTTGTCAATAGCATATAATTGGGTGCAGTTGGCTTAAAACATGACCATAAATGTTTTTATATTCTTCCCTTCAAGAGTTGGAATATAACTCTCTTCTCCTTTAGTGTAGGCTGGATTTAGTTACCTATATTTAACAAATTGAATAAAGTATATATGGCAGTGTGAGACTTTAGAAACTAGGTCATAAAATGCACTGAAGTGTCATTCTTGCTCTCTCTTAGCTCGTTCTGAGGAAGTTATTTGCTTTATCACAAGGAAACTCAGGTAGCATTGTGAAAAAATTCATATAGTAAGGAATTGTGGCATCCTGCCAGCAAGTGAACCTTCCAGCCCCTGTCAGACTTTCAGGTGAAGGAAGAACTGGATAAGAAGTTGATCGCAACCTCACAAGAGAACATGAGACAGAACCTTCCAGTAAAGCTCCTCTCAGATTTCTGACTCTCAGAAAATATGTGAGATAATACCATTCTTCTTTTAGCATTTTAAGTTTGGGAAAAATTTTGTATACAACACATGCTAAAACATAGGATTTTCCTATTTTATGTAACCTAACAATCTTTGTCTTTAATTGGTTTGTTTGGACCACTGGCATTTATTGTGATTGTGCGCAAATCTATCATATTGCTATTGTAGTCTGTTCTTCCCTTTTGTTCCAGACTCTGAAAATGACATTGTTTTTTAAATTTAGCTCTTCATACATTTCCCTATTTAATATTTTCTAGTTGTCAGTTTAGAAGTTTCCAAGTTTCCAATCTTTTAAATAAATGTATTTCTAAATAGTATATAGGTTTTAATAATTACAAACATTATTTTTAAATTGTATTTTTCAACTGTTTGTGGTTTATAAGAATCCAATGATTTTTGTGTGTTGACTACGTGTATAGGTATCTCAAAGTAATATTGTGGGATAGGAAAATAAGTTAGAATGTCTCTTATGTCAACCTCTTTGTAAAAAGTTTGTCATTTTTGTTTGAACTTTTTGTCAAGTTAAATTGAATTTTTTAGCTGTGTCCAGATAGCATAAAATTAATTTAATAAGAACCTTCCAAAAGCAATAATTCTGCTTTATATAATTATAATCTAAAAATATAGGCCAATGGGAAAGTTTTCAGGTTAGATGGTCCAGGTGTGACAGCTGCATATTTGGTTAGCAGGTTTTCTGATATTACTGAATTAACTAATAAAAATAAATATATAATCTGCCTATTTGTGAAAATAATGAATTATTCATTCTTTTTGTTTGAGGAACCAATGATCAGGCTCACCTTGAATCTTTGGGAAACCTGGTATTAAAACAGATATGAAAATATATTTAGTTTATTTCTTATTTTTTTTAAGAAAGCAAGATTTATTGAGAGGACAGAAAAGTTCCACAGTGGAAGGGGAATCAAAGGGGTTGACCCTAGTTTATTTCTCTAGATACACATCTGTCATTTATTTTATTGCCAAAAAGGTGAAAAATACAGGGAGTTTCTGCTTACTTTTTAACTCTTACAGTTTTGAAAAAAAATCTGCAAGCATTTTCATTTGTCAAATAATAAAAAGAACAGGGACTTTCTTTTTTAAAAGATTGCTATTCATTTAAATGCCATTATAGAGCTTTTTTTTTTTCTAAGCTGTATATATTTTTTCAAAAGATTCAATTTAACTTTGACTTCTTATAAACATGGAAATATTTGTAATAAAAGCAATATTTCCGAGCATCTGGGTGGATAGGATTTTGTTGGACTGCTACATGTATAAAATATATTACATATGAAAAAATTTTGATGTTTAACTTAATGGGTCTCATATAATTTAAACCATCTAATTTTTTTGTTTAAAAGATATGGAGTGTATAATGTGAATTATTGTGAACTTTGGCATTATTTCAATAGTTTGGCATTTTTTTGCAGGCAATAAATATTTAACTTCTTACATGTATGAATGCCTACAATAAGCAGAGTTCATATTAGTTAACATTTTATAAACACAAAACATAATACAAACTTCTAATAGCATTTACATAAAATTCAAAGCTAATAATTTCAAATGGGTTATTTACATGTCCCAAATTAAGGGTCTAAATGACCAAATTATAGTTGTGCTGATAAGCAAATTGATAGATAGACATCTAGGATTTTTTTTTTTCTAGGTATACAAATATTCACCATGCAGGTACTCTTATCGATGAGGTGTGTCCCCCCCTTCCCCAGGCAGATATCAACTACTGTCAATCCCACCTCCCCACTTCCCCACCCCTCCCCACAGTTTCCTACCACTTTCAATCCTTTTCTTATAGTAATACAGTAATTGTTCAAGGTCCACTTATGAGTGAGAACATGTGATACTCAGCTCTTTGTTTATGTGAGAGATCACTCAATATTGTAAACTCTAATTCCATCCTGGTTGCTGCAAAGTTCATCATTTTGTTCTTCTTTATGGCTGCGTAGTATTCCATTGTGTATATGTACCACATTTTTTTTATCCAGTCCTCTTTTGATGGGCAGCATGGTTGGTTCCATGTTCTTGCTATTGTGAACAAATCTTTATTTTTTATACTATCCTATGATTATGTTTATGACTTTCTATTTTTGCTACCTATTACTACTGTCCTACATTACCTTTTGGGATATATATATATATATTTTTTTTTATTGTGATATTGAGGGGTACATTTAAGGGTTAGGTACACAAATATGTCTCGTTCAGGCATCCTTGTTTGTAAGAAGTGTCCCCCCATCCCCAGACAGGTATTTACTGCCATTAATCGCTTCCCCTATCCCTCCCAC
>CAUYQG010049227.1:0-28381 GCA_963574415.1 Tarsius wallacei | reverse complement strand
TTTTTTTTTTTTTTTTTTTTGAGGATACGAGGTTTTGTTATGTGGCCCAGGCTGGTCTCCAGCAATCTGCCTACCTTGGCTTCCCAGAGTGCTGTGATTACAGACATGAGCCACTGTGCCTGGCCTCAAGTTGTTTTTTTGATTTGTTTAGGTTTTGTTTTTTTTTTTTGAGTCAGAGTCTCACCCTGTTGCTCAGCCCAGAGTGCAGTGGCATGTTCCCAGCCACCGCTCACAGCCACGGCAGCCTTGATCCGCTGGGCTCAGGTGATCCTTCTGCGTCAGCCTTCCAAGTAGCTGGAACCACAGGCACGTGCCACCATGTCTGGCTAATTTTTTTTTTTTTTAATTGTAAAAATGAGGTCTCGCCAAGTTTCCCAGGCTGGACTTGAATCCTTTGGCCCAGGAAATTCTCTCGCCTCCACCTCCTAAAATGATGGGAATACAGGCATGAGTCACTGTGTCCAGCCCACAGGTTGTTTTTAAATAAACAAAATTTTGATATTTGTTATCAAGTAATAAATGGGATTTTTATAAAGGCCTTTGTGTCTCTCAAATCTTGGAGAGTTTGCTAAATGCTTATACCCTTTCCTCAACCCTGTTCTCAAATGGGCTCGCCTAAGAGATGATACATATTAATATCTCTTCTTACAAATATAATATTCTGATAACTATTAAGATTCTGAGTGTCTTCACTATTGTAATTTGTTTTCAAAGCCATATATATTCTTTTTGATGTAATATTTCTTTTATTGTAATAGATATTTTTATGACTTAGCATGTTTTTATATTTTGAAGATATTATTTGTTTTTTTTTTTTAGTTTCACAATGAAAAGCAAAATTGTCACCTAATGATTCTTGTATGCTTCTCTTCCCTTAATCAAAGAAGCAGTATGAAATTTAAAAAGTAATTTGTGTTGATAATATAAGTTTTGATGTCTTTAGAAACAAGAAGGAAAGATACAGTCTGTGTGAACAACCATTGCTAATTTTTAAAATTGTTGTTTGTAATGAGACTTATGTAACTTAACCTTAATGTGGTCTCAGAAAGTCTTGGACCAACTTTGATGCTGAGACAAATGTGAGAAAGGTTTTCTGCAGCAGCAGGAAATGCTTATCGTTTCAGCTTACCTGCACATTATCTCAGCTTGGTTTTATTTTTGAACTTTCATGAACTTTCATGAAAGGTAAAGAAGTGGGAAAAGGGCCAGTTGTAAAATAGCATGTGTGTTTTAAAAAAAATCTTGAGCTGTTTTCTATTTGGTTGATCTTTTTTTGGTCTCAGGGTTTAGGTTGTTATAGACCAAGTATGATGTCATTTACCATATAGTAATCAAAATAGTAATAAACAGAGATATATATCTTTATGTTTTGGCTGCTTTTATTTCTTTTTTACAAGTTCTAGAGTTCTTGTCCTTTTAAACCTTTGAAATAGTCTTAATGGAGCTGAGTTAGGAATCTCTCTTATTATGTTAGAATAAAAAACCAGGATGAAGATATGGGATTATATACTTATCTGATGTTTCTTTTTTAATACAGTTTTTGTCATTTTCAAATAAAGTGGCCTTTCCTGACTATTAAATATGAGGAAATTTAATTTTGTAACAATTGATTTTACCTAATTATGTCATACATCTTAGTTTTGCTGATCTGGTTTAAGGATGAAGTAAGGTAGTTGGTTGCTTGTTAAACTTTATTTAAATTACTAATCATTTGCCTAAAGATCTTCCTTAATCCTTTCTTGCCTACTTTTTGTAAACAAGAAGTATTTGAGCTTTCTCAACCTTAATGTCAGTTCAGTCTTTCTGAGTTGCATAATGCCTTTTTACTGACCAAAGTGCAATTTTCTTTTACAGGATTTGAATGCAGTCACTGAAAGATTCCCCACACTTGGGCAACTGCTGGCAAAGACTTGCTGGAATCCTTTTATTTTAGCATATGGTAGGAATCCAAAGCATGCCCTCTCAAAATGGCTACTTTAATCTTTGCGTTGTTTAATACAATATAGAGCCTTAAATTATAAACCTTTCTCCTGTTTTCCGTGGACTTATCAAATGTATTCACTGCTCCATTACAAAGACTGCTTCTTTGATTGTTGTCCTTCTGTGTGTGTGTATGTTTGTGTAGATGAACACACATGCGTGCATGCACATGTGCAGATCTGTAGGAAAATAGAGCGCTTCGTATTAGAGCAGGGTCTCCAGCCCTTGGGCCACACACTTGTGGCAGTCTGCAGTCTGTTAGAAGCTGGGCTGCACAGCAGGAGGTGTGCCCAGCGAGCAAGAGAAGCTTCTTCTGTATTTACAGTCTCTCCCCATTGCTTGCGTTATTGCCTGAGCTCTGCCTTCTGTCAGGTCAGTGGCGGCATAGATTCTTATAGGAGCAGGACCTGCTGTAACTGTGCACGTGAGGGATCTAGGCTGCATGCTCCTTGGGAGAATCTAATGTCTGATGATCTGAGGCGGAGCTGAGGCAGTGATGCTAGCGCTGGGGAGCGGCTGCAAATGCAGATTAACATTAGCAGTGAGGTTTAACTACACATAGACCATAATAAATCAGTTGCTTGCAGACTTACATCAAAACCCTATCAGTGAGTGGTGAGTTGATATACTTCACTTGTACAGCTGCATCTGATGGCAAGCTTTAAGTCAGATCTGACACTTATTTTAGTCTGCACATGGCCTGCCCATTGTTTTATTTACTGCTTCCATCCATGCCTTTTTAAAAAAATGGTGAGTTGTATAAATTATTTTGTTATATATTACAATATAGTATAGTAAGAGAAATAAAGTGCACAGTAAATGTTATGTACTTGAATCATCCCAAAACCATACCCCCACCATGTCCGTGGAAAAATTCTCTTCCTTGAAACTGGACTCTGGTGCCAAAAAGGTTGGGAACCTCTGTTAGAGGACAGAAGCTCCCGGGTGATTTAAATATCTATTTATATCTGTGATCACTTTCAGAACTTCATTTTAAATTCAGTGTAAAATGGCAGTACTAATAATACCGAGTTAATTTTTTTGTATCACAATTTCATATTTATTCACATACTGTTTCCCATGTTGTAAAGGCATTCTTCAGAGTCTAAATCCTGCCATGGCTTTGTCATTATTTAGGGGTGACATTTTGGTTTTATACAAGGTTGAGAGGAATTTGGGGACACTTTGGGGGAGATATTCCTTCACTGACATCCGGCCTGCTGTCCAGTCTCACTTCCTGCTTCACCTTCACAAGCTCACCACATGATTGTGAGGCTGGAGGTTAATTCCCTCTCCTCTATTCTCCTCTTTGTCCTCGTAGACCTTCTTTGAGATAGCCTTATTGGGGCGGGCCTAGGAGCTTCTCCAAGTATCTCCATAGCTTCCAGCATCTCCCTTATTATAATACTTATTCTGCTGTCCATTCAGCCTGGGCAGACCGAATGTCTCTTGGGAACAGGAGCCATCCTTTTGGTTCTCTTTGTCAACCCTGGGCCTAGCACAGGGTGGAGCAGGCACGTGAAGGCTTGTGATTGAGGTTGCCATGGATTGACTAGCTAATGTAATTTTTCTTTTTAGATTTTTAAAAGTCAAAGACTAGTTACGTAGCATAATAACGTTAGAACCAAAACTGAAATGAATATTCCTCTTTGTTGTTTTAAAGAATTGTACAGTTTCCCTTTTCTAGCCTGTCACAAGTCACTAGAAGAGACGAGAACTAGGCAAGCAAGGGACAGCATCTGCGTTTAGCTCCATGAGCGCACACACGTGGGTGTGCCACACGCTCCGCCTTGCTCTCTGTATTCTTGCCTCATCTGTCCCTCCTCCTTCCCTACACTCACTGTGTTCAAGTTTGTCATCTAAAATGGTCAAACTAATGAGCCAGCACTGTGCTTGCCAATCAGGGGCACCTGTTTATTATAGTTGACCAGTGATTCCCAAACATCTGTGACCAGAAATGCATTTTATGTGCATGTGTATATATGCATATGCACATGGATATGTTCATATAACATACATGTATACACATAGGTATGTACACATGCGCACACACATGATTAAACACATTTCATGAAAGGATGCATACACTAGTGCCGCATTGGCTTTTGTGGTTACAGTTAACTGAGGTCCAGAACAGTCAAATATTTTGAGAGAGGGAGGGAGAGAGAGACCACATTCACATAACCTTTAGTAAAGTATATGGTTACAATTGTTCTATTTTATTATTAGGTATTGTTACTCTCTTACTATGACTAATTTGTAAGTTAAACTTTAGTATAAGTCTGTATGTATACTATAAAATATAGTATATATGGGGATATATAGGGCTTGGCTCTATCCATAAGTTCAGGCATCCACTGAGGGTCTTAGAACCTATCACCCACAGGTAAGGGGGGACTCTGTATACTTATTATGTGCAATTTAAATTCACTGTGCTATTTAACAAGTGGTGTTCATCACCCAAAACTGATTTTACAACTCTTGATGGATCATGATGGCAGTAAGAGGGAAACAAATTATGGAATATCCTCCACTTAAAAGCACTACCCATTGTTAGATGCTTCATAGATTTTATAATCACTTTCTAGAAGAAAAGAAATACTATGTCCTGTAAATAAGTGTACATGACAGATGAAAGACATAACCTCAATTCAGAAATGTTAAAATGTGGGAAGGTCTGTGTTGTAGAGTGAGAGGCATTGCTCACTTTGTGCTAGGCACTGTTCTCTATGGACTACGTAGTGGACCTAATCGAGTCCTTGATGACAGTCTCGCAGGGCAGATAATTATGGATTAGAGTAAATAAGTTGCTTTCCCCAGAATACAAAACTCTTAAGAGCCAGGACCCACTCATGTGACTCTGAAGTCCACCTTGTTGTAAAGTTCTGTCCCTGTTAGGTCATGTCTTGTGGTTCAAGTGTTCGGCCCTGGCAGCTTTACTTGTATCTATATATTCACTCACCAGAAGTGGTTTTTTGTATGTTGGGCCCTAGGAAAGCATGACACACCACTTCTGCCCATTAGAGCCTCTGGTCAGAGAGAAAAGAGACCTAAGCAGGTCAGCCTGATGCAGCATGATAGTTCAGAACAGTTGCTGAGGGAAGGGAGGGTTTTGTGGGAGAGACCCTGCTGGGGCTGACTCTTAGAGGACAGTTAATGACTAAATGCACTGGGTCTCATATTCCTTATTTGTAAAAGTGAGAGAGGCTAGCCTGATTTATCCCTGTGTCCTTGAATTCATATCTGTCTGTGATCTTTTCTTAGCATCTTATCTGCATTATATCAGCCCTCTCTGACAACCAGAAACAAATTCTTCATCCCTTGCTGTTCCATGCTTATGTTACCTTTTGAACTGCCCATTAAGTTTCACTTTCCTGTTTGAGGTAAGCCTCTGGTTCTGGGTTCACAGCAGTGACTGACAGGCAGAAAACTCCTTGAGCAATCAAACCCTGCCTGTGTTGCCATTCTTGTTTCACTAGTTGGGTACTTTCTTCCCGGAAGGGATCTTTTCTTATGGTTTTGCAATATCAAAATTGGTTTTTAAATGCTGTGACAGCAAAAAAGAAAAGACTTTTAAAATGCAGTGACAGAAAATAGTTTTCATTATAAAAAAGTAGGTCATGCATAATATTAATTGAGAACAGGATAAAAAATGAGGGTAATAAGGAAGAAGAAATACTTTAGAAATGAAAAGACACTAAAAGGAGAAGAGACAAAATGGATAATAATGGGGAGAGAACACCTTTTTTTTCAGTGATGCCATCAGTACTTAAATACTGCCTTCAGGCCAAGTGCAGTGCTTATGTCTGTAATCTCAGCACTAGCTTGAGTCTAGGAGCTGGAGACCAGCCTGAGCTACATAGCCAGACCTTGTCTCTACAAAAAAAAAAAAAATCAAATAATTAGCCAGATGTGGTGGCTTGTGCCTGTAGTCCCAGCTATTGGAGAGGATGAGGTGGGAGAATTGCCTGAGCTCAGAAGGTGGAGGCTGCATTGAGCCATGATTGCGTTGAACCACTGCACTCCAGTGTGGGCAATAGAGTGAGACTCTGACTCAAAAACAAATCAAAACAAAACAAAAACAAAAGAACCCAAAACAGACAAATAGTGCCTTCACCTCCTGAAATTCTGGTCTGTTGGTAACAGCTATAACCTCTCTTCCTCACTATTCTCTACCTATTCCATGTAACAATTTCCCTGAAAACTTAGCACCTTAAAATGGTAAATATTTATTGTCTCAAAAAAATTTTGCTGACTTTACATTTTTAAACTGTAGAATTAAAGTTTAAAGAATTAGTTTTGCCTTCATTTAAAATTTCGGTTCAAGATATCAAAAAATATTAGTTGGCAAATGTACGTTGCTATATTCCTGTCTCTTCAACTCATTTTTAGAATCCAAAATTGCACTAAGATCTGCTTTCAGTGACTATCCTGCATTAGATCCCAGGCAGTTTCCCATCTCACATAACATGCCCTAAGGGATGCTCCAGCCAGATCTCAGGGCCTCCAAGAAAGAGCCTGACAGATGCCATCCACTATAGTGAGTGCTGGTGGCACTCATGAGTAAAAAGCGATGGCTTGTGTCTGTAAATCGTCAAAGCAAAGTAAGCTATAAGCTCATTAGCAGTACATTTCGGCTCATCTCAACGCGTTGACTCTGGGCAAAGAAAGGCAGCTCCTAAAGGTTGGGTGGAAGTTTCTCTGGCTCTTTTTTTGAAGAGAAAGTGATTGCTGAACTAAGAGTGCAGAATCACTCAACACTTTAAAAATTTCCATCTTTTGGATGCTTTTAGATTGAAACTCCATAAACTAACATTTTCTTTCCTTTTTTTTTTTTTGGTGGTGTCTGATTTTTGGAAATGCTGTCTATCAGGTTGCCTTCTTTTTAGCAACTTTCTGTGTAAACACATCATTGGGTGGTGCATCTGTCGTACTTGCTGCATGAAGTTGGGTAGAATTTCTTTCAATACTTAAACCATGGGAAGCTCAACAGTCCCATTCTTAATCAGTGGCATCAGTTAAACCCAAGGAACTCTAGAATCTTTGGAGGATACATGATATGAGTCTTGAAATGAACTGATCTCAGGCAAACCAAAGCCTTATAACGCTTTATTTGAGCTCATAAAAACTAGGGGAAAAAACGAAAAAAGAATGTCCTTCAAATAACCCCTGACAAAGTTTGTTCAGATATTAGTTATTAGAAAACCATAAGCTTATGGATATTCATAAGCTTTAAACAGGTTTAACAATTACTGTAAGCATCCTTTGGTTTGTGGATGAAATTACAGAGGTACCATGTTATAGGTTGTGGTGTCCTTATTTCTGGGTTAATGAAGTCCTTAGAAATGCTGTGTTTTGGGCAACCTCCTCAGGTCCCCTCCCACTGTGGGAGCTTTTCTGTCCTTTCAATAAATCCTGCTTTCTAAAAAAAAAAAAATGCTGCGTTCATTAGATTGCAGCCGATGAGAAGGTAGGGAGGACCGATCCAGGGACTCGGTGTGTGAGCCCCACCTCCACGGCCTTGTAAAGTCTGGAGTAGCTTTGCTCTACCTCAGGTACTGTTATCTTCAGTTTCTAGGCCTCTTTTGTTACTTAATTGTGTTATCAAATCTCCAACTGGAATAGACTCAGTCACCACAAGAGAAAAAAGAAAGTGGTTCATCGAGTAGATGTACTCGCCAAATGTCAGATCTTTTCATCACATAGTTGGTAAAGTTTTAAATTTTAGAGTAAAGAATTAGGAGCAGATATGAGGCTTCTATTTATCCAAGCCATTCGGTACTAAAAAAAATGTATTTTGTAGTGGTCTTTTTTGTTAAGTTTGTTTTTAACAAGTGAAGATATTTTGGCAAATTACAAAATTAAAAGATTAAATCAGAAATGTTGGCTACTGACTGTCTACAGCAGTTATGTTGCCTTAGAAAGCTTGGAATTACTAGTGGTCTGAAATGTGAAATAAAAAACTGATCTTGAGAAAAGCCCAGTTCTTTTAGTTCTTTCCATCATTCTCGTTTGGCTTTAAAAATTGCTGCTGTTACAGAAAGAGAATTGACCACACAAGAGCTAAGCATAAGTGATCCCTAACCCACAAGAAGGAAAAACCCACAAAGTAAAGTTTTATACATGCTCCTGGATACTTGGTCTCTGAACTTAGTAGTTTGAGATTTTCCTAAATATAATGTTTAAACATTTTTTACTAATTTTTTTTGTTTAATAAAACTCATTTTAGTTTTTCTTTTTGTAGATGAAAGCCAAAAAATTCTAACATGGTGCTTATGTTGTCTGATTAACAAAGAACCACAGAATTCTGGAGAATTGAAACTTAACTCCTGGTTACAGGTAAGAGAGTAAAGCTTGTTCTTCACTGCTTTGGATTAAATTGATTATTTAAAGGCTCTGCTTACAAAAAGTTTTTTGGTTCAGTTCTGTGATGTTTGAGAAACTCTTTTGAATATACGCTTTGTTGTCACATTATTTTGTTGAGTGTGAGGTTTTTCCAGATATTTCAATTTTGCTCGACTGTGGATTCCAGAAAGGGTCGATCCTGAGGGTGCATTCCTCTATGCCTATGAGACTGAATGTTGAGTAGCTCTGAAAAGCTACTTTCGGGCGATTAAAAGAATGTACTCCATTTCCCTCTAGTAATGCTGTCCTTCAGAAAAGGATGTTTCTCCCTGCCAGTCTGGTTTAAATACCTAATTTCTCTCCAGGTGCTTTTCTGCCACTCTCAGAATGGATGCTGTGGTGACAGGCCAGTTCAGCAATGCCCAGGGAGAAAGCGGCACTCTTTGTTTTGTGTCCTGACGTCAGGACCTGGCCAGTGTGCTCAGACAGCTCTTGGTGCTCCGCAGCCACTGCTGCTCACACTGTCACATGGCTTCCCTGCTTTGCTGGTCCAGAGAGCTGACGGTTTCCTCGGTTTCCCGTCACAAGTTGGAAATGTTGTGAGCCTGGCTGTGGCTGCCCTCACCACCAGCGAGAGGCTGTTCTCCTCTGTCTCCCCCTGCCCCCCTCGCTGCAGCAGCCCGGGGACTTGCTGAGGCCTGTCAGAGCCCACTTAGGATGCAGATGGTTTAGATTAGCTGCTCAGTGTTATGAAGTCACCCGGCCAGATTCACGCGTATGGTTTTGTCTATCAATCTGACTGGTGATATTACATCCACTACTTTTTACGATTCCTTTGTTTTAGACAAAATTGCTAACAGAGGTGGTAAAGACAGTATTTGTATTTTTCTGGCAGGTTGAAAGAATAGAAGGGACAGTAGAAGTGGAAGGGATTGGGCAAGGGAAGGAAAGAATCCAAACTTTCGTGGGAAGGAACTGACAAGTAGAGTCAGGGAAGAAAGAATGTGTAAAAAGCAAGGCTGGAGAAGCAGAAGAGCATATTTCATTCTTAATTTTTAAAATGGTCGCTTTTGTTGAGTATTTGATGTTTTAATGATTATTTGGCATATAATTTGTACTGGCTAGCTCATTAAGTCCTGGAATAGACCATTTAATAAAGTGTTTTTAGGGCGACTGGGTTAAATTTCTTTATTTAATTCTTGACTTTATTAGCCTATTTTAAATTTTCTAGCCTCACGTTTTGTTCTGTGGTTTTCTCTTGTTTAAAACTGTGTCCGTTTATTAATGGGTACTTATTAAGTATAGTGCAGGGAAGTAAAGTTGAAACACTTAATTTCTGCCTTCAGGGAATTCACAGACTGGTCACCAGGTCACTGCAAGGCAGCATGGTTGAGCTACAGATAGAGCTGTGTACAGGCGTGATGGTGACACAGGGCAGACACGTGCTCAGACTCGGGGGTTTGGAGACATTTCCTGGGGGAGGCAACGTATTAACTGAGTTTTGAAGGATGGGTAAGAGAGCAGGGATAGAGTTAGGGATAATATACCTGTCCGCAGAAGGAGCGTGTACAGGTGAGAAAGCGGATGTTGTATTCCGGGACCAGCAGGGGCTTGGGTGTGCCTGGAGCTTTGGGTCTTGTGGGGTTGGAGATGAGGCATGAAGCCAGAGAGACCGTCAAACACCAAGCCTTATGCAAGACTATGAGAAATTTTTATTTTATCTTGAAGGCAGCGGGGAAACCTCTAGAGCACTGGAACAGAGAGATCCTATGGCCAGGTGTAAGTTTTAGAGATGACAGCAAAAGGAAGTTGGTTGGGAAGAGGGCAACGGTAGCACTTTGGAAGCTATTGTAGTGGTGGGGTGAGAAATGGTGAGGGCTTGAATAAAATGGAGAAGAGGGACCCAATTTGGAAGGTCTTAATAAGGTAAATATCCAAAGGATGTAATGGCAGCTTAAATGTCAATATAGTTAGGTGTAGGTGGAGATGTACAGAGAGTAACTGAGCATACCATTCTAAGGAGAGTGGGCTGATTTTCTGGCAGAGGGTGGAGAGTCAGCAGCCTAGAGGAATCAGGAAGGCTTGGGCGAAGTGAGATGCCCCTAGAGAGTGCTGGGGATTGGGGAACTAGAGAGAGCCTTGGGACACCACATGAAGGAGGAAGTGGAAGAGCGAGCAACCTTGCAGAATAAAAGGAGGATTCCAAGAAGCAGGAGGAAAGCAGTAGCGCTCTGGAAGGATGGTGGCCATTTATATCTACTGCTTAGAGCAGCCCTGTCCAATAGAAATAAAACACGTGCTATATGGATGATGGTAAATTTTCCAGTAGCTGCCTCTAGAACTGTGGAAAGAGATAGGTAAAGTTAATGTTAAGACAATATTTTATTTAAGTTTAATTCAAATAAATAAAACAAAAGATTCGGTTCTTCCATTGTACTCCTTGCATTGAAGTGGTGCCCTTAGCCACCTGGGGCGAATGGTCGCCCTGTTGGGCAGGGCAACTGCAGAACATAAGCAGAAGGACCAGGAAGCACTACATGAGTTTAGCCACAAGGAGGAAGGGCCTTGGTGAGAATTGTTTTAGTGAGAGGTGGAGAGAAATAGCCAGATTGCTCCAGATTGAGGAATGATGGGAAAGCGAGGAAGGAGAGAGATAAACTAGTTGCTCTCTGAAGAAGCTTGGCAGTGAAGGAGGGTGCGAGTAGGTGGCAGCCAGACTAAGGCTGGGTTGGCTGAAACTGAGGAAGTCCTGGGCATGCTTTACTCGAGAAGAACATGCGAGTAGAGAGCTCTTGAGGACGTGGGAGATGGGGGGAACAGTTTCCTCCTCATTGCACTGGGCAAGCCGGAAGTGAAGAATATGAACTGATAAGAAGATGTGTAGGTGCATATTAATTGTGTAACCGAGCACTCTAAAGCTGATGACATGTAGCTATCACCAGTCAGCACCTACACAGTCTTATCACAGTGGCCATAAACGTACCAAGGCAAGGTAGAAGTTGGTTTATAAGTCAGTTGTATAAGTCTTGGGTATGCTTTATTTGATCTTACAGGTGATTTTTTTCTTTATAAAAGTTTTAGAGTGACACCTGTTAAAACGTGTAACTCGTCATTCAGTATCCTTTTGAAAATAATGTAACAGCCATATTTTAGTAATATTTGCTCATCTGTCCAACAGACCTTTACTTAGTGCCTGCCATGTGCTAGGATGTTCCAATTGTGGTAATGAAATCTTGGGTTCTGTGTCACTGGAGCATTATGAGTATGATTGAAATGGCCTGAGTCAAAAACCAAGAATTTCTTCTATGAGTTATAAAATTTAGTAAAAATTCAAATGAATTAATAAATCTGAAAATGTTAAGCTTAAGTTGTGTTTTTAGCACAGAGGTGAAAGAAAAAATCTGTTTGATGCTTGACAGGTGTTAAAATATGGTATGTTAGAAACACATTTCATACTTTTTTTGAAGTTTTACTGGTAACCACGAATGTGCCATCATTTAACACCACTTCAATGGCTATTACAATTTAGAGGCTGAGTAAGACTACAGAACTCTTTCACATACTTGGGGAATATTTGGTTCTTGAAAAACTTAGTTTTACTGGTAAACCCGCCAAACAGGTATTTTGAGCACCTACTGTTCCAGGCACTACGAAGGAGGCTGAGAGTACAGTATTGGACCTGGAAAGGCAGCCTGTTCTCAGAGACTGTAATTGAAGGGGAGGTTTCCGGGTCCTGCCAAATTTAGGGGATACCTGTGTTCTCTGGGAAGACTATGCCACTATTTTTTTTTTCTGAGTTGGAGTCTCACTTGTCACTCAGGCTGGAGTGCAGTGGCACTTTCATGGTCACCCCAGCGTCAGCCTGCTAGGCTCAGGCGATCCTTCTGCCTCAACCTTCCAAGTAGCCAAAACTACAGGTACGCACTGCCATGCCTGGCTAATTTTTTGATCTGTTGTAGAGATGAGGTCTTTCCAAGTTGCCCGAACCTGTGGGCTCAGGCAGTAGGCAGTCTCCTCACCTCAGCCTCCCAAGATGCTGGGATTACAGGCTTGAGCCACCACTCCCAGCCCAATATTTTTTATTCTGATGAAAACAGCAGGTTTGCGTGGGCATGGTGGCTCACATCTATAATCCCAGTGTTCTGGGAGGTCAAGGTGGGAGGACTGCTTGAGTCCAGGAGTTAGAGACCAACCTGGGCAATATAGCAAGACCTTGTCTCTACAAAAAAAATTTTTAAAAATTAGGTGGGCCTGGTGACACATGCTTGGAGTCCTATCTACTTGGGAGGTTATGGAGGAAGGATCGTGTGAGCCCAGGAGGTCAGGGCTGCGGTTAGCCATGATCATGTCACTGCCCTCCTATCTAGGCTACCGAGTGAGACCCCAACTCGAAACAAAACAAAAAACAAACAAACAAGCAAAAAACAAACTCAGCAGGATACTAGGAACGGAGATCAGAAGGTGTTGTATTCTATCTTTATTAGCTTTCAAAATGCAGTTCTAAAAAATATTCAGATTGCTTTAGTCCTCTACTTCATTCTTCTTTAAAAAAAAAAAAGGCTAAATTGCAAAATCTGACAAACTTGCAGGAAAGTGCATGAAACATAAATGTGAAGCTTAACAAATGGTTGTGAAATAAATACCCTTGTAATTACCACCCAAGTCAAGAAATAGGAACGTTGCCTGGCCTCTGGATGCTCCCTGCCTACCGTGTGCCCCTTCGTGTTTTTAGTCCCCTTTGGTGCCCTCCAACAGTGACCACTAGCCTGGCTTTTATTTACATTACTTTATGGTTTTACCACTTAATTATGCCATTTGATCTGTTTTTTGTTTTAACCTGATAGAAATCGAATAATACAGTATGTGTTCTTTTGGGTTTGATTTATTTTTGTTCAGTATTATGTTTGTAAGATTTATCCATGATGTTGGATGTAGTTGTAGCTTGTTCATTTTAGTTGCTGCATATTATTCCATTCTATTAATATCCCACAATTTACTCATTCTACCTTGGATGGAAATTTGTTTCTAGTTTGGGAGAACTAGGAACTGTTTTGCTGTGGACATCCTCTTACATATATTCAGAGTCCAAAGCATGTATTTTATAAAAAGTAAAATTGCATGCTGTGAGATATGCATGTTTTAATTGTATTAGCTTGTAGTAAATTGCTTTCCATTGTAGTGGTACCAGTTTAAATTCCCACGATCAATATGTGAGAGTTCATAGCCCTCACGTCACTTGATACTGACAGATGTTCATAGTTCAAGGTATTCTGATGGATATGTGTGATAGTTTCTATTATGGTTTTAATCTATAATTCCCTGGAGTTGAACACTTATTTTGTGAAATTCCTGTTCAATTTTTTTTTCTTTGATTTGGAGTCTTACTCTGTCGCCCAGGCTGGAGTGCAGTGGCACACTCATGGCCACCCCAACATCGACCTGCTGGGCTCTGGCGATCCTTCTGCCTCAGCCTTCCAAGTAGCCGGAGTTACGGGCATGTGCTACCATGCCCAACTAATTTTTGATGTATTGTAGAGATGAAGTTTTGCCAGGTTGCCTGGACTGGTCTCAAACCCGTGGGCTCAGGCAATCCACTCGCCTTGGCCTCCCAAAGTGCTGGGATTACAGGCAGAGCCACCGAGCCTGGCCCCTGTTCAGGTTTTTAAATCATTTGTCTACTTGATGTCTTTCATATTGGTAGAAGTTCTTTACACGTGCGGATATGGGACCTTTTATATGAAGTATGTGTTGCAGCTTTCCCCCCGCCCCCACTCATGGTTTGTTTTTTGAAGAAGTATTTCAAATTGCACTGTAGCCAACTTTTCAGTCTTTTCCTTTGTGGTTAATTATGTTGTCTCTTATTTAAGAAATGTTCCCTCATCCCAAGGTCATAAAGATCTTCCCTATTATCTTCTTATGTGTTTATCTTTTAAAAGCATATTGGTTTTCCTTTCCCTGTAGGTCACCGATCACCCTATAATTTTTTTTTTGCATGGTTTAAGGTCGGATTCTGTTTTCATTTTGTTACCACATTGTCAGCTCATTGCCCAATACTGTTATTAAAAAAATCATTTCCCACTGATTTGTGGTGGTACCTTCCTCATAAATCTTTGTATGTTGGTGTGATCCTGAATCTCTCTATTGGTCTTGTCTGTCTGTAGTGGTTAATTTTATATATCAACTTGAACAGACCACAGGGTGCCCAGATATTTGGTCAAACCTTATTCTGGATGTTTCTGTGAGCGTTTTTTGGATGAGGTTAGCATTTAAATTGGTCACCTGAGTAAAGCAGATTGC
Organism: Tarsius wallacei; assembly: GCA_963574415.1. NCBI lineage: Eukaryota > Metazoa > Chordata > Mammalia > Primates > Tarsiidae > Tarsius > Tarsius wallacei. The sequence goes on along the minus strand of CAUYQG010049227.1, from coordinate 13,759 downwards.
CTTCCTAATGTGGATGGACTGTATTCCATCAATTGAAGGCCTAAGTACAACAAAAGGCTGATTCTTGCCTGAGTTAGAGAAATGGTTCCTTTTTTCTTTCTTCAAACATAAACTGGAACATCAGGGTCTCAAGCCTGCTGGGCTTTGGACTGAAACTATACCAGTTCTCAGGCTTTTAACTCAGACTGGAACTATACCATTGGCTCTCTTGGGTCTCTGACTTATAGGCCTCTGTAATGGTGTTAGCCAGTTTCTTATAGGTCCCTTTGTGTGTGTGTGTGTGTGTGTGTGTGTGTGTGTGTGTGTGTGTCTGTCTTAGTGGTTCTTTTTTTTCTGGAGAACTCTGACTGATACACTATCTTTGTGCCAATGCCATGTTGTCATCATTAATTTGGTCTTCTAAGTATCTTGCTATACAGGAGGAAGTTCTTCCATCTTGTTCTTCCTCATCAAGACAATCGTGGCTAATATTGGGATTTTGTGTTACCATTACATACGTTTTAGAATCTGCTTGTCAGGTTTCACCAAAACACAAAACAGCTTGTTGGGATTTTGATTGGCATTGTAATCAATTTGGTGAGACTCTCAATGACCACCATATGCTTAGGGCAAAATTTATTTTTACAAATTGTTTACAAATTTGAATGGTACCTGGCACAGTATAAATTTTTTGAATGATTTAATGAGTATATGATATGAATGAATGAGTGAATGATGCGTTATATAAATTCATTATTTCAAATCATCTTGCTGATACTGTCAAAGCTTTTTTTTTGACAATTTCTTACTAGTTTAACTTTCTTTTGTTTTTGTTTTTCTGTTTTTAGAGACAGGGTCATGCTTTGCTGCCTAGGCTAGATCGGAGCCATGATCATACTCACTGTAACCTCCAGCTGCTGGACTCAAGTGATCTTCATATGTCAGTCTCCCAGGTAGCTGAGACTACAGGCATGAGCAACTGTGCCCAGCTAACTTAACTTAGCTTAACCTTTTTTTTTTTTTTTTTTTGGTTTGGGGTCCCACTCTTGTCACTCAGGCTGGACAGCTTACCACAACCTCAAACTCCTGTGCTCAAATAATCCTCCTGCCTCAGCCTCCTGAGTAGCTGAGACCACAGTTGTGTGCCACCCAGCTAATTTTTTTTTTTTCCTTTTTGCAGAGGCGAGGTCTTACTATGTTGACCAGGCTGGCCTTGAATCCCAAAGTGCTGGGATTATAGACGTGAGCCACCACGTCTGGTCTAGCTTAACCTTTTAATGATGCTGATGTGTAGCTTACAGAAGTGCCAGCTCTACCATTTCCAGTTGCTCACTTAGGTTGCACTCGTAGTATTATTTTTAATCTGTGCTTTCTTTGTGGGGATCTGTTGAAGCCCACCGGCTGTCCATCTGATGGTTACCTTACTTAGATAGCATAATCAGCAGATCTTGCCGACTGGTCACATAGAAACCGTAATGTGTGTCCTGAGAGGAAACGAGAGCCTGAGGGGCTCCTGGCAGCCCTCTGTGAGGTGGAGTCCTTACTCTTCCCTCAGTGTACCGCTTGGACTGCTTGTGACACGTGGCCATCGATCATCTACACTGGCTGAGGCTGTACTGCCAATCCATTTATGAAATATTATGTTAGCTTAATTTCTTCATACATACACATGTTCTAATATTGTTTTCACATCTCAGTGGTTTATCTTGTGCGCCACTTGGAGTGCACATCCCTGACTTTATTAACCACTAGTCTAACGAATAAAATCCACATTCTACCTTGGTAGATGCAGCTTCTCTTAACCCTTTTCCAACCCTGATATCTTTCCGTTTCCCATTTTCTGCACCCACAAACCATGAAAGCCACCTCTTGATCTTACCACATCTTAGGAGCCTGCCACACCGGCTTCAGAAGGCCAAACCTATGCACAGAGTTTCACTTGGTGCCCGTTCCCCTCCCTCTGCTTGGAATGGCTATCCACTCTTGCTAGCCAGGTCCAGCTGGGATATGGAAACCTAGGGAAAGATTAACTGTCCAAATTTGAATGGTAGTTTAAGAAGGAAAACACCATGCTTCTCTATGGTGATGAGTGAAAGAAGGGTAGAGCAAGGTGAAGTTCAGGGACAAGGCCAGATGTGGGAGATTCCCCTTTCATAGCTCCATCCACTCTGTTTTTATATTACTTTAAAATAGCAGACACAATACTGATATTTTTTCCCACCTGTATTCTATTTGCTTGACTTTCTACAACCAGTTTTTTTTAAAGAAGATGAATTGTTAATTGAATTTTCATATGTGCATGTATAGTGGACATTTATTAATTGCTTTCCCAGTATCCATCTTCTTTTCTTTCCCACCTTCGTGATAGTATCCTCAATTTCCCAGGTGTGGATGGTTCATTTTGGGTAAGAGTTATCTTACTTAGCTCCTGGAATGGGTCCTACCTGGCATAGCTAATAAGCTTCTCCATTCTCCTAGCCACAGTGGTTGGTCAGAATGAATCCAGCCAAGGCCAGTGAGATTTAGGCCTATAACTTTTGCTTACGTGATCGAGAAGTGGATGGTGTCTTTTCTGATTAACATGAATTAAGTAGCACATAGTCCCTGAAGTTACTTTTGGTCATTGTGAGATCTTGAGATCAGAACATCCCTGGAAAACATAGCTGAGTAAAAGAGAAAGGGAAAAAACAGGTCATAATCACATTGTTTGGATCCTGGATCAAGCTCTCCTGTACTCAAATGGTCAAATATAGTCCCTTTTCTGTTTGAGCCAGTTTAGTTCAGGATTTTGTTACTTAAAACCAACAATGTCTTGAGATAACATTCTTGGTTTGGGACATTTTTTTTTAAGAGTTTTGAAACTCAGGAATATATGGACTCAAATGCAGGAAAAAAATCTTATCTATTCAAAGAATATTATGAATAAATAGTGAATTTAACAAAGTCCTTACAATTTCTTCGAAGCTGCTTTAATTCATAGTTGTTTTTCCACCACTACACATTATGGCAGATATGTACATTAAAGAGGGCATCATTCTTCCCAGCCTCAGTCTTTTCCCTCTTTTGCGCAGTCCTGAAGTGAGTTCATAGTATAAGCTTCCTACTTCACACTCACTTGCATAGCGGCAGACTGAAATGACTTAAACCCAATCATTGGACCTCACCACAAGAGCTTGCCGAAAGGGAAACCAACCTGCATGTGCCACCTTTAATCCATGCTATAACTTACCAAATAGTAAGGGACTGGTATTGACGTTTCTCTTTAAAATATTGCTTTCTTTGATTTGCATCCCCATGAAAGTTCTTCTTTAAGTTAATCATGAACTCTTTATTCTTCACATTTGGAGCTTACAAATATAGTGTGCCCTTGACGCTTTGTTATTTTTAGAAAACTTTGCAACCACCTTTGAAAAACTAACATACCTTAGATATCTGATGGAGTTGGTTTTTTACTTTCTGCAAACATTGCATATAGGTTGTCTCAGAAATATAAAACACAAGGATAAACTAATGTTCTAAAAAGTAATATTTGTATGACTTGCAGAATTCAAAAGTTTATTCTAAAAATAGAAATAATAAATGAATCAGATAGTTAAAATGAAGTGAAGTTACAAAAAAAATTTCTCCTGATAAGGTTAAATAGTTTTGCACTGAAAACTGTGGTCCTTTATTCATCCATGGTTCAGATGCAATGTAGAAAGTAAGGTATGTGTTTCCAAAGATTTCTCATCCATGAAACCAGTCCTGACCTGAGAAACCAATTGTACAAAAAGCAGTTAAGACTCCACAGTAAGTGACGTGTGATTGCACCACAGCTACGCTACACTGGAACAGAACCCTGGCTCACCGGACAGAGCTCTTTTACTAGCCTCTTTTGCTGGGGACAGCACAGGGCTGAATCTCTTCATTGGGACCTGGAAAAAATACCTGCATTGATCTATGAATTGAAAACTTAAACTAATTTTTTTCTTCTACTGAAATAATGAAGGAAGCAACCATTTAAACAGTATTTGCCATCTTACCAAACACTAAATTCCACAGAATTGGGCCATGTCTTTTTGTTCAGCCTTTTAGCCCTAGCTCATAACAGGCACAAGATAAAAAGCTACTGAATGTATAAAATTGATTACATTTTAATAATTCAGAATTTTGTCTCTTCTTCCTAAACTGTAGATTACTCAGAATTCTGTTTTTTTATGAGATCAACCTGTTACATGATCAAATGTGGAAAGAGCCATGATAGAAACATGCATTGGTGAGTGAGAGAGAATGTGTGTGTGTGCATGCGTGCGTGTGCATGTATGTACATCGACACACTGACGAGTCCTAAGCTTCTGTCTCCAGACTCGGCCTCTTTCCTGAATGCCACACACCTGACTGCCTGTCTGACCTCTCCACTTGGGTGTCCAATTGTCTTAAACTAAACATGTCCAAGATGAATTCCTTTTTATTTTTTATTTTATTTTAGAGTTGTGGGGTACAAGTGAGGATTTGTTCTATAAGTAAGTTGCACGGAGATGAAGTTTGGGCTTCTGGCTGGCCCTCGTTGCCCCATGCCCCCCTCCCTTTCCTAGCAGTGTCCAGCATCTGCCAGTCTCACACTTGTGCTTGTGTAACCAGTGATCAGGCCCCGCTTATGAGTGAGAGTATGCAGTGTTCAGTTCTTTGTTTCTGTGATAGCTCACTTAGTATAGTGGTCTCCAGTTGCATCCTTGTTGCTGAGAAGGCCGTGATTTTGTTCTTCTTTATGGCTGCATATTATTCTGTCATGTATAGGTACCACATTTTCTTTATCCACTACACTTTTGACAGGCATCTGGGTTTGTTCTGTGTTTTTGCACAGTGCTACAATATATATGTGCAGATGTCTTTTTGGTAAGATGATTTGTATTCCCCTGAGTATATTCCCAGAAGAGGAATTGCTGGAATGTATGGAAGCTCAATGTTCAGTTTTTTGAGAAGTTGCCACACTGCTTTGCACAAGGTTGAACTAGCGTACATTCCCACCAACAGTATAGAAACATTCCCTTTTTTCCACAGCTGTGTCAGCACCTGTTTTTTTGATTTATTAATGTTATCCATCCTTACCAGTGTTAGGTGGTGTCTCATTGTATTTTTGATTTACATTTCTCTGATGATTAGTGAGGCTGAGCATTTTTTAGGTGTCTGTTGGCTGCTTGTATGTCTGTCTTCCTCTAATAAGTGTCTATGTCCTTTGTCCTTTTTAATGGATTTGATTTTTTTTTTTTTTTTGCTTTTAATTCGTTTGACTTCCTTGTAGATCCTGGATGTTGGGCCTTTGTCAGATGCATAGCTTGTACTTATTTTTTTCCCATTCTGTAGGTTGTCTCTTTACTCTTTTGATGGTTTCCTTTGCTGTACAAAATCTTTTCAGTTTGATAGAGTCCCACCTGTCAATTTTAGCTTTTGTTGAATTTCTAATCTTTCCCCCAAAACGTGCTCCTCCCACAGGCTTCCCTAACCCAGTTAAAAGCAACTTCACTTTTCCTGTTGCTCAAATCAAAAACCCTGGAGTCATCCTTGACTACTCTTTTTCTGTCACACCCAGTCTGTCAACAGACTTGTCTATTCTGTCTGCGACATGTCCCTAGAATCTGATCACTTCTCACCAACTCTGCTGCTTCTGCCTCCATCCACGCCACTATTACCCTCTCTGGGACCATCACAGGATCCCTCGTCTGTCTTCCTTCTTCCACTCTTGCTCTCCTATGGTCTCAGCCAGAAGGATTTTTTTAAAAAAGTACCTCTGCTCAAAATCCTCTCTTGGGTTTCTATCTCATTCAGAGTGAAATGCATAGTCCATGCATGCTTGCAAGGCTCATGGGGCTCTTCGTGACCTGTCCTTGGGGCCTTGCTGATTTTCTCTTCTGCCTTCTCACTTCTCTTCAGCCAGTGGCCTCCTTGCTGTTCCCCACATGCACCAGCAACTCTCGGCTGTTCCCTGTGTGCACTCAGCAGCTCCCTCCCCACTCCTTGCTGTGTCCCATGTGCACCCAGCAACTTCTTCCCCGGGTTTATGTGTTTGCTTCCACAGCTCTTTCCCACGTGTCCTGCTAGCACCTCCTTATATCCCTTATCTCAGAGGCCATCCTCATCATCCTGAGATCCTCACTCTCCTCACTTTGATGTGATCTTCTTAGTGCTGATCACGCCCTGACATATTGATTTTTTTAGTCTCCTATTACCTCCCAACTAGCTACGTGTTCTGTGACAGCAGAGACCTTGCTCTAAAGCCTAGGTCAGTGCCCAGCACACAGTAAGCACTCAGTAATTTTTTGCTGAATCAGTAAATAAATCAATAGGATTTTAAGTGGTAAAATGTGGTGGTGTCGGGTGAGGAGAGGGGCATTTCCATGTAAAAGAAGAAAATGGATGGATGAAAGGCTGGGCATGGCCAAGAAAAAGTAGTCTTTGGTCAGGCTGGAGAGTGGGGTACTCAAGGGAAGAAGCGGAAATTAAGATCGGAAAATTAGTTTGGTTTGGGGCACGTTTGACCTTGAGGATCTTGCAGTGGAATAAGTGGAGGAATAGAATGGCATGCAGGAGATGCTGTGGTAGCCTAGAGAGATGGGAGAGACCTTTCGCTGTGGGGTGCAGGGGAGTGGCAGGGTGATCTAGAAACTTCCAGAGGAGGACAGTTGAGCCTGCAGCATGAAGTACAAGGGCCCAGGTGAGCAGAGGCCCAGGGCTGCATGGTCTCAGGAGAGCTGGGAGTGCTTTGAGGTGAGCAAAGAAAGAGTGAGAAAAGGTCTTCCTGCTAATGATAGTAAGAACAGGCCCTTCCATTTGTCAAATGTTAGATACTTGTGGAAGTTTAGCTAGGACCAGTTTCTGATGGGACAGATGACTCATATGAAAGGATTCACATAACCTGAAAGGCAAGACTTTTCATTGAAAGATTTAAACGAGGGTTGGGAGGACGCTTACGTAAACATAAATAAGACGGCGGCTTCTGTGTTGAAAATGCACTCACGAGTACAGGAGGGCAGGGCTTGGCACTATTTAGACGTTAGGGAAGAGAGAGCAAAGCAGTGAGGGATAATGGGGTTTTGGGGCCAATAACACCTCTTTCTTCTCTTGTGTTAGGAACCAGTGGAGAAGTAAGATACCAGGGACAGGCAGTTGGGCAGTTCTTTTACTCCTAAAACAGATTCAAGAATGTAGCTTATGTCTGTGGTTCGGTTGGCTCCCTCTGGCAAACAAATCCATCAGGCACCGGTGAACTGCTCCCCCAGAAGCCTACCTAGCTGGGAATGATCCTGCCCGGCCAAACGTGGCGCAGCAGTAGGTCAGGCCATGTCCTTTCTGCAGGTTAGACAGTCCTGGAGAGGAGAGAGTGAGGGGGTTGAGGGATGGCATCCTAGGCTGGCAGTCTGACTTTGAGATGGCGCTGAGTGTGCAGGGAATACTTTGGGGAAGGACGACTGTGGAGGGGAAAGAGAGGAGACAGTATCGTGCAGAGGAGAAAGTTTAGCTGCGGTGCAAGCTCCACAGAACCCTCTGCCGTGCGTGCAGGAATAGACTTGGCGGACCTTTAAAAGCTTTCGTATGCTGGGACAGGAAGGCCGAGCCTTTATACCACTGCATCCATCAGTTACTGGGATGTGGCCACTGTGAGACCAGCGATGTGACCTGGGGCCAGGCAGAAACACCTGAGGATGGTACGGCTGTCACATTACAACATCCTTCACAGATGTTCCTTCTCTGTTTTGCCCTCCTGGGGAGCGGGTGGACATTCTGTCGTCTTTGGTAGTTAGTGTTTTTCCCTCGAAGAAACAATGCCTAGGTTTTGTGGTTAAACTTACAGCATTTCCTGAGAAAGGTAAGGAAGGGTAAGAGGTGGTGAGATCAGTGAAAGAAGCCACTAGAATGTTCTAGAGGGAGGAGCAGAAGACAGTCCCAGCAGCTCCCTGCATTGCTGTCTGTATTGTGGTCCTGGTGGCCTGGAGAGACCCTGTCTTCTCTTCTGCCATCCTTACTGCCTTTTGGTGTCATTTTCCATACCAGGACCGTAGTTCAGGGAAGGCAATATAAATTGAATCCTCCTTTTTTCCCCTCCTCTCTGCTATTGAATAAAAGGGGCTGGAAGCAGGCATGTAAGAAAGAGAAACTGTGGAAAGTTGCCTTTATGATTTTTGTCAGTGTATTTTCCCTGGAGCTGTGGAAACTACAGAACTTTCTGTCATGCTGTATTAGGGCATAGAATCGATGGTAGGCTGCTAAATAAAGCAAGTGTATTTAGTAAATCCACAGATTGGTATTGCTTTATTAAATATCATGTTTTTATTTAGTCTAATAACATTCCTCAGCATGTCATAGTTTTGCAACATAAGTATGGTATTTAGCATTTTGTAGGGCTCTGGAAAATGTGGAAGTCACTGCTATTCTCATTTCCAAGTATTTCAGTTCCATCCGGTGTGATCAGCACTTCATTCCATACCTTAAGTCTAATTATATTTTTTTATGTCTTAATATGTGCATATTTTGGGGAGAATGATAACTGTATCCTGAGTCATTGATATGAATATGTTGGACTTCTTATTCAACTTCCCATAATGAAAATTAGCTTCCTTTAAGAGGATAAAATGAGATACCATTTGTGTTCCTGGCTAGTTTTTAAATTTGTTTGGGGGGTTTGTTTTATTCTGTTTTTCCATTTCATGTGGATGGAATTCTGCTTATTATAACTTTAAATTATATCAGATTGTTTTTTAGTAAGTTGCCACTGCTCGGATAGGCCAGATCAAGACATTTATTGCCAATTAGGTACAGGATGTTTGAGATGTTTAGTGATGTTCTCCGGATGACCTGTTTTACATTTTCGGTTTATTTGTTTAATTTTTGTTTTATGATCATGTAGGCTTTTTTCATTAAACCATAACTTTAATTGGGTTGCCTTGGTTAATAGAACATTGACCAGATCCCCTTCTCTGTCCTCCAGCCCTGTCCTGTCCCCTGCTTCTCTTGTTATGCCATAACCTCAGTCTGAAGTGAAATGAATCTCTTGGTCTGTATATTTCAGATATATGTTTCTAAGACATAGGCTCACGGTATTTCAATCTAAATTGCCTGAGTGGTGCTCCGTGGAACGTTTAGGGATAAAACCCCGTGAAAAGTAAATTTAAACAATCATGTCTCTAGTGGGAGGTATTTCTTGGTGAACAGCCACTGGTGAGGGAAACGTGGAAGTCTGCACTACACGTGGCTGCAGAGCCCTACATCTGTTTTGAAGTTCGGTTGTTTCCCAGGCCACATGTGCGTTTCTTTAGGGGGCTGCTATCCCTCCAAGGATTCAGGCATTGTGAGCTGGTAACTATAACTGGCTTACTCTTTTTGACCTAGAGATTATTATACTTTGTCTTAGCCTGACTGTTGTTCCTATCTGATCTGGTTCTGTTTAATATTGACCACATTGGAGTTTCTATAAATTAGCAGCATGGCAAAGCAACCAGGCATATTTAAACCCATAAATAGTGATTTCCAGGTCTTTTAAAAGCTTTGTGGTTTTAAATAGTACTCTACTCTATAGTAGACATAAGGAGTACTTATAAAAATTCTGGCTATCAGAAGGCTTTCATAGTTCAACTGAAACTACAAAATAGCCTCAGATGAGTCACTCCTAAAGGAATCAGAAAGTCTAGATCTGTCCGGGCTCTGCTAGTAAGATCTTTTATAAACTACATGCCCTTATTTCTATATATTAAAAAAAGGATAACAAATACGGTATGATTTCACTTACAGAAAGTATCTAAAGCAGTTAAATTTTTTAGAAACAGAAAGTAGAACAGGAGCTGAGGGAGAGAGGGACATAGGGGAGTGGCTTAATGGATACAGAGTTTTAGTTTTGCAGGATGAAAACGTTCTGGAGATCTCTTGTACAGCAGTGTGCATATACTTAACACTACTGAACTGTCTACTTTAAAATGCTTAGGGTGGTGACTTTTATATTATATATATATATTTTTTTTTTACCACAATTACATTTAAAAAATAATTTTCAAAAAGATAGTGTTGAACTATTAATTGAGTGCTTAGTGTGTACCATGCATGCATTGTTGCATCAAGTATTCGCAACTTCATGAAGGTAGATAAGACTTTTTAGCTCTAGAATGTGTGATTCTGTGATTCTGAGGCATCCCAGGGACCCTGCAGAGATCCGTCCAGTAAAAAAAAAAAAAAAATTAAATGTTGGGGTGTTCAGAGGCCACTCTTCCACCATTTTTAGTGAGTACAAATTTCCCTGCTAGATTTAATCTGTGGTACATCAGCAGCAAGAAATGCTGGTTTGTGGGAGGTTGAGATATTATTCAAATGTGAGAAAAGTAAAGGTGTTAATAGTGATTACTTCTGTGGAACAGCTTGGTGGAGACTGAAAATAGCCTTCACCTTTTCGTTATGTCTTTCTACTTTAGAGTTTTAAATAATAAGTCTGTATTACTTATGAGCTTAATTTATGCTCTCCCCAATTCGTATGTGAAGTACCAACCCCCAGTACCTCAGAATATGACCTTATTTGTAAATAGGATCGTGTTCGTTCGTTTCGCATCGCTCTAAAGGAATTCCTGAGGTTGGGTAATTTATTAAGAAAAGAGGTTGGTTTGGCTCGTGGTTGTGTCAGCTGTGCAAGGAGCATGGTGCCAGCATCTGCTGGGCTTCTGCTGAGGCCTCAGGAAGCTTTTACTCATTGCAGACGGCAAGGGGACTTGGCATGTCACATGGTGAGAAAGGAGCAAGAGAGGAGAAGGAGGGGCGGGATACCAAGCGTCTTCCTAACAGCCAGACCTCAGGCGAGAGTGGAGCAAGAACTCATCTGTTACTACAGGGAGGCCTCCAAGCCTTTCATGAAGGATCCGCTCCCATGACTGAGCAGTTCCCACTAGTCTCTGCCTCTAACACTGGGGATCACATTTCAGCATGAGATTTGGAGGTGACAAATGTCCAACTATCTCAAGGATCATTACAGATTTGACTAGTTAAGATGGATTTAGGTTAGTAAGATATTCAGTATGACTGGTATCTTACTAAAAAGGGGAAATTTAGACACAGAAGCACGCGCACAGGGAGAACGCTATGTGAAGATAAGATTGGGGTAATACTCTTACACGCCAAAGAATACCAGAGATTGCCAGGAAACCACAGGAGCTAGCGGAGAGGCGGGGAACAGAATTTTCCTCATAGCCCAGCCCTCACAAGGCACCAATCCTGAGGACGCTTGCTCTGAGAATGTGAGACATTCAGGATTGTGAGACAATAAATTTCTATGATTTAAGCCACTCAGTTTGTGGTACTTTGTTACAGCAGCTTTAGCAAACTAATACAATTTCTAAAATGAAAAATGTTCTCATTATTTATTTATTAATTTTGAGTTGAACTCTCACTCGGTCACCCAGGCTGGAGTGCAATGGCATGCACATGGCTACCCCAACGTAGACCTGCTGGGCTCTGGCAGTCCATCCTCCTCAGCTTCCAAGTAGCAGGAACTACAGGCATGCACTACCATGGCCGGCTAATTATCTTATTTTATTGTAGATGCAAGGTCTCACCAAGTTGCCTGGGCTGGTCTCGAACCTACCAGCTCAGGCAGTCCACTCTCCTCGGCCTCTCAAAGAGCTGGGAGCCACCAATCCTGGCTGGAAAATGTTTTTAAATGAAAAAAAAAAAATAGTCATCCATGGCTCCTGGGAATTTATCCAAAGCCACATTGAAGTTAAGAAACGATTTTTATATGTGAAAGGTGTTCATTGTAATTGTTTTTTTTTTAATTGGAGTCTCACCCTGTTGCCCAGGCTGGAGTGCAGTGGCACGCGCCTGGCCACCGTTGCCTCGACCTGCTGGGCTCAGGCAATCCTTCTGCCTCAGCCTTCCAAGTAGCTGGAACTACAGGACTACAGGCGTGCTCTACCACTCCAGGCTAACTTTTTGATTTATTGTAGAGATGAGGTCTCACCAAGTTCCCCAGGCTGGTCTCGAACGTCTAGGCTCAGACAATCCTCTCGCCTCAGCTTCCCAAAGTGCTAGGATTACAGGCTGAGCTACCGAGCCTGGCTGTAATATGTTTTATAATCAGAAAAAATGAGAAACAGTCTAAATATCTAGGCATTGGTGAATAACCAAATCATAGCATATCTGCTTGATGAAATACTATGTTTTTATTTTGTATAACCTATGAAATGTGAAAAATTATTTAATATAAAAAAGCTGGATGCAGATTTTTTTTTTTTTTTTTTTGAGTTGGAGTCTCACTCAGTCGCCCAGACTGGAGTGCAGTGGCCGCTCCCAGCTACCGCAGCCTCGACCTGCTGGGCTCCGGCGATCCTTCCGCCTCAGCCTTCCAAGTAGCTGGAACTACAGGCGCATGCTACCATGCCTGGCTAATTTTTTGATTTATTGTAGAGATGAGGTCTCACCAAGTTGCCCAGGCGGGTCTCGAACCCACGGGGTCAGGCAATCCACTCACCTCAGCCTCCCAAGGCGCGGGATTACAGGCTGAGCCACCGAGCCCGGCGATGCAGATTTTTTATACAAAATAATAACTGCTGTGCAAAATATATATACATCAGACTAAAATTAAAAGGATACAGAAAATGGAAAAACTTTATTAGAATTGTGGAATCAAATGCGTTTTCCTTTTAATTTGTTGCTTTTACTACATATAATTATGTTATGATATTATTTTTTAAAATACAACTGTATTAAGGAAAATTTTTACATACAATAAAATGTGCTCTTTGTAAGTGTTCAATTTGATAGTTTTGAAAAATGTATATACCCTATAACCACCACCACAATCAAGAAATAAGACATTTCTACCACTCCCAAAATTTCTCTATTGCCCTTTTATAACCAATACCTCTTCCAGCTCTGGCCTTAGTTAGCCATTGATCTGCTTTCTGTCACCACAGGTTAACTTTTTCTTTTCTGTGATTTCATATAAACAGAATAATATTGTGTATACTTTTTGTGTCTAGCTTCTCTTATTCACGGTCATGTTTTTGAGATCCGTGTGATAGCTTATATGAGTAGTTGATTATTTTTAATTGTTCGGGAATGTTCTCTTGTATCAGTATGCCAGTTTGTTTATTCATTCACTGGTTTATAGTAATCTGGATTGTTTTAATTTCTAGCTATTTTTAGCAAGTTGCTGTGGACATTCTTTTTTTGAGACAGGACCTCACTATGCTGCCCAAACTGGACTTGACTCTTGAGCTTGAGTGATCCTCCCATCTCAGCCTTCTGAGTAGCTAGAGCTACACGTAGGCACCAGCACCAGTCTTGAGCATTCTTGTAAAAGTTTTTTTATAGTCTAATGTTTTCACTTCTCTTGGATAAATGCTTAGGCTTGGAATTGCTGGACTGTGTGATAGTAAATGATTAATATTATAAGAAACCATCAAGTGATTTATGTTCTCACCAGCAAAGTATGAGAGTTTTAGAAGCTCTGCATATTCACCAACACTTAGTATTGTCATTGCTTTTGTCTTAGTTAATCTTGTGGATATGTAGTGGTTTTAATTTGAATTTCCCTGATGAGTTGACATTGAGCATATTTTCATGTGCTTCCATGGTTTTTTGTGAAGTGTCTATTCAAATATTTTGCCCTTTAAAAAATATTTCTTTTCTTTTTTTTTTTTTTTTTGAGTTGGAGTCTCACTCTGTCGCCCAGACTGGAGTGCAGTGGCCACTCCCGGCCACCGCAGCCTCGACCTGCTGGGCTTCGGCGATCCTTCCGCCTCAGCCTTCCAAGTAGCTGGAACTACAG
>CAUYQG010049222.1:0-17765 GCA_963574415.1 Tarsius wallacei | reverse complement strand
TTTTTTTTTTTTTTGAGTTGGAGTCTCACTCTGTCGCCCAAGACTGGAGTGCAGTGGCCGCTCCCGGCCACTGCAGCCTCGACCTGCTGGGCTCTGGCGATCCTTCCGCCTCAGCCTTCCAAGTAGCTGGAACTACAGGTGCGCGCTACCACGCCCGGCTGATTTTTTGATTTATTGTAGAGATGAGGTCTTGCCAAGTTGCCCAGGCGCGTCTCGAACCCATGGGCTCAGGCAATACTAAAAAACACCTCAGTCTCCCAAGGCGCGGGATTACAGGCTGAGCCACCGAGCCCAGCTAACGATAGATATTTATTTCTCACAGTTATGGAGGAGGGGAAGTCTAAGATCAGAATGCTATAATAGTATGATTGGGTTTTGGTGAGTGCTGTCTTCCGGCTTGTAGACTGGTGACTTTTTGTCCTCACATAACAAAAAGAAAGAGCAAGCTCTATGTTGTCTCTTCTTATAAGGGGACTAATCTTATCAAAGAGCCCACTCTCATGATGTCATCTAAACCTATTATAAGTCCTACCAAAGACCCTGCCTTTAATACAATGGGGACAAGGGTTTCAACATATAAATGTTGGTAGGGGACACATATGTTAACCCATAACGTACTCCTATATTATTGATTATTGAAATTTTCAATATCAATGATTTATCTCTTTGTTGAGCTCGCATCTCCATAATTCATTCTCACAATGAGCATGTTCATACAAATATCCCATATATAACACCAAATTAAACATCCTTGAAATTGAATATTATCTCCTCTAGCTGCAGTGACCCTTCTCAGTGACTGGCGTTGCTATCAATGTCGTTTTTAAAGTTAGAAGATGTTCCTGGTTCCTCTGCCTCATCACCTGCATCTCAACTGTCACAGGCTTCTTTAGATCCTTATCCTTAAATAGTACTCAGATTCACCTTCTCTCTATGTGCACTGCCCCTGAATTGATCTGAACTTTCATCATTTTGGGGCTTCATCTTTACTGGGCCTTATTACTATAACGTCATAACTGGTTTCATTTCCAGGGTTCTCCAATCAAGTCTCCTCTTGGTTCTTACAAGGCTATTTATAAAATTCAAGACATTTCATGTCACTCATTTTCTTAAAAATATTCAGTGTTTCTCCACTGACCTTCAAGGTAAACTGCAAATTTGCAGCCAACATCTATAGTCCAACTTGATCCGGTTCCTGATTACCATCCAGTCTCCTCTCTCATCACATTCTTCCTCATAAATATTCCTGACATGGTTGCAGAAGTTTGACAAAGGCATATTCTCTCACACTTCTGTGCTTTTTCACACAATGGTGTTTTTGGAGGTTAAATTTTACTCTCTTTAAGAGAATACAGCATTTGACATAGTTGATGTCTTCAGATATTTTATTTCCTTACATTTTAGGATACTATATTTTATTTTCTTCTTGGTATTTACCACTACATGACTTTAGATGACCCATTTAAAGTTTTGTTTATTGATTACATCTTTCACCAGAATTTTTGATCTATGAAGGCAAGAATTTTGATTTGTTCACCCCTCTCAGTTCATTGCCTAGTAGTAGCTAGAACATAGCACATGACATAAACTATTTGTTGACTAAATTAACTAATGTACTCAAGTATCAACCTGGCTCTGTCACTTAACAGCATATGCCCTTGAGTAAGTTTTTGACTGCTTCATGTGTAGGTGCTCAATTGTAAAATGATATAAAATAATAATTATATCTATATCACAGTATTTGTTGTAAGCCCCCTCGTAAGAATGAAGAGAGTTAATGCATACAAAGCGCATGTATTAGTGCTCAATAAGAATTAGCAACCCTAGCCTCTGCAATGCCTTCTATGACTCTCTCCACACCCTCCTCCCCTTCATTCCTCAGAAATACAGGGCACATAGAGAAGAGAACTAGGAGGAGGCGAGTAGGTTGGATGCATCTGTCTCTGTAAGCCAGCTCACATTCAACTGAGAAACCAGAGAAAAGTCCCACAACACTCTAGACACTCAACATGTTCTAACTATTCATAATCTTGGCATGGAGGTTCAGAAACAGGAGTGTCCTCTCTGCTGTGAATATCACTTAACTGCCATGCTTTGCTTTTAGGTCAGCTCCCCGCTGCTACCTATGATCTATCTGAAGTTAGTCCTTGTTGAAATAGTGAAGTAGATTTTGTTGTTGTTTGGTACCTTTTCCTGATGTCCTCTGACTGTGTTTTATTCCTGTTCTGTTTTTGCCCAGATACCTGCCTTAAGTAGCATTCCTCAAGAATTATTCTTACACAATTGCAAAAAAAATTTGATAACTTAATTCCAGCTAAGATTTGCATTGATAATAATTTAAGACTTTTCTTTCCCTGTGGGCATTTGTACTTGAATATATGAGTTCTGAGGAACGAAAATCTTCCAAGTATCAAGGGACTCATAGGGAATATTATACAACCTTTAAAATGACATTGTAGAATATGTAATGAGTGTAAGAAAAGTTCACAGTGTATTGCTAAAGGGGAAAGGCAAGTTTCAAAAGAATATACACAATATGATTCCCTTCACTTAAAAAAATACAGTATATAAGTGTTTAACTGGAATATCTAGACATTGACTAGTTCTGATAAATAATATTTCCATTATTAAAGTATTTTTATTTCAAAGAACTCATTTGAACAAGGGCTTTGTAACACAAAATAAAAGTCATATGTTGTCAAAAAACTTTTTAAGAACATAAGTATTATGAGAATAAACTGAAGAATGTATTAAAGGCCTGTCATCAGTTTGTATTAGTCAAAAATGTCTGTTTGTACTTGAGTATTTTTTTTAATTATGTAAACACATCATTTTTTGAAAAAAAAAAAAAAACTACCAAAGGTCAATAAAATACATAGAAAGAGACCTTAATAAATTGAGCAAGTGAACGGGAAAACTGATAAGGAAAAAAAGAGTCAATATACTTACAGTTAATCTGTAAGGTCAATGTGCTTACAATCAATATCATAATTAGATTTTTTTCATAAAATATGACAAATGCTACTGGAATTCATCCTGAAGAATAAATGTCCAAAAATAGCTAGTACAATTCTGAAAAATACAAGGACAGGAGCTTACTTTATCATATTTCAAAAATTATTAAACTAAAAGAATAAACCAATGTAACAATATTTTTTGTAAATAAAGCAATTTAAATGTCTATTTTTTTCTATGATGGATTTCAGGATAACACACGTGAGAGGGGCAGATCTGTGTTTATCCTCTCTTATTACAATATCATGGCTAAAGTATATTTTGTTTCAGTAAATGGCTAAACTGTCAAACATATGGTGGAATTTTACATACTTTGTTTGAAGTCTATCTCTATCCTTGTCTATGTCTTCTAATAACTTGTGCATGATTTGCAAATATGAGAAATTTACTTTATGAAGTTCAATCCAAATATGTTAACAAGAAAATAATTGCTTTACCTATTTTTGAAGAAATTATAAAAACTAGTATATAAGAATATACAGCTTTTACTACATCCTTCTTATTTTTCAAATACAATGCATTTGTTGAATTGCCATTTTGTTAATGTCATCTGCCAAAACCCTGGGAAAGATCTTCCAACTTCCTCCACAGCTGGCATTAGTTTTGCTATTTCTGCTGGAATCTTACATCTCATTATCACTTTCATTTATATGCAGGGTGAAGGCTAATTGCAAAAGAGAAAGGTGAGAAGAGGAGAGACAAACATCTCATTATCTTGCCACCATCCTTCTGTCTAGCCATCACGTTGCATGGACATGGGACTCCTAGGCCGCAGTGAAAGCATGCCCATTTATTTTCCTTTCCCATTTTCCCACCACTTTCACTCTGATTTGTTTTTCTTTAAAAAAATACTTCAAGGTTTTTTTTTTTTCCCCAAAGAAATAAATTTGAATTTAGGTATATTTGAATTTAGGTAGGTATATGATCTAAGTGAAAAGACACAGACACGATTTGAGAATCACACAGGAGCCTTTATACTCTGTGCTTTGCATTTTTTTTATCAGCAAAATAAAGAAAATAAAGCAAAACAACAAAGCTAAGATAAATTCTCTCTCATTTTATCTTTTACTCTCTCTCTCTCTCTCTCTCTCTCTCTGTCTCTCTCTCTCTCTGGTTTTAGTTTTTGTGGCAATGTAACCTGGTAGAAATTGTTACATGTATTGATTTGGGTAAAATAAGCAATAATAATAGTCTTCCATGTTTATGTGAACACTAAATTTTTTCTATGAATTAACTATGGAAACACAAAGGGTTGTTATGGGAAATGTTTTTTTTGATAGTATTGTATACTGGGATGAGTAGCAAAGGCAGGATGTTAGTTTGCTTACGATTAGGGAAATAAAAAGCATTTTCTTTTTCTTTTTTTTTTCCAGTGAATTATCTATGATACTACTTGAAATATTGTGTTTTTCTGCTTTATCACCTGAACAAATTTCCTATCACACTGTTTATGTGTATCTGTAATTGTTGTTTATGGGTACCTATCCCATACTCTTTACCTTCACTTCTAGTGTTATGATTATAGTCTCATACCTCCTATCAAAGGGCAAGCCAACCAATGTGCTAGACTATAGTCCTGCTTTCATTCTCCAAGAACTGTTTGGTCTATATCTTTCCCCCGTTATCAATTGGTTTTTCACTCTGGTCATTATTTCTATAAGCATTCATATATCTTAGTTACTCTTCTGTTACAACACACACACACACACACACACACACACAAACACACACATATTCACACACTCACATTCTTTGACTCTGGATCCCCATCACTCCATCTCTCCTTTGATATTAGCCAAAAGGCTGAGGAGTGACTTACTCCATCTTTCTATGCATCTCCTAATGTTACATCTTTTCCCAACTTGCCTCATTATCACTTCTACTTCCAGCGCTTGAGAAAATTCAACAACTCTGATGTTGCCAAATTCAGTGGTCACATTTCTATCTTCATCACAATCAATCTCACATCAAAAGTTTATAGGCTTGACCCTATTTCTTCTATCCTAGACTTTTGGTTTTCATCTTTAATGACACCCTATCTCTGCTTTTCTTGCTCTAACATCTCCAACCACTCCTTTCCAGGTCCCTTGCTGGAGCTTCTTATCTACCTGAGCTCTTTTTCTGGGATGCCAAAGAGTTCTGTTATGAACACACTTCTCTGCTTCAGCCACATCTATTTCTACATGATCTTACCAAGTTCTATTACTTTGAATGCAATTTGTATTTTTATAATTATCAACAAATTATTTTTAACACTTATTTCTTGAGAATGCCAGATGGAAATATCCAATGCCCACTTAAACATCTTCAGCTGGTTGTCGAATTCAGTGCATCTCAAAACTACTGTGGTAAAAAAAATCTGTTTGTTTTCTAAAAAAAAATTTTTTTAAAATTTCAATTCATCATAGACAAATAGCTTTGTAAAAAACAATAAAAATAAATTACTAGAGAAGTAAAAGAAAAAAGACATAAGACTAAAGACATAAAAAATACAAGTCCGGTTTTCAAATAGGATCTAATAGAAAAAAATTATTTTCAACAAGTTTATTTATAACAAGCAAAAGTTAGGAAAGAAAGAAAAAAATTGCAACAGCTGTACATGATATTTATCAACAGTGTACATGTAAATAATTAATATAAAACTGCTTTAACACTCATAATTTAATTTTGTATTGTGAAATCATCACTAAACAGACATTATAAGTGAAATAATTATTTCCCATATTAAATATTCTACTAGTAGATTTTGAGCAATCAATTGTTTATCAATATTTAAAGTTTTCAATGTGACAAATAAGCCTACTTTTTATCTAGTCTATATTAAATCAATGATAATTTTATTTCAGGGGGTGATGTATATATAAAGTTTTTATTGTTTATTTCAATAGTATTAAATAGAGAAACCAGTATAACAGTGGTAGACTTCTCTAATGGAAGAAGAATAAAACAATTTCAGTGAGCTCAAAATAATCACCTTTAACTTTTATCCAAAAAAATGTTAGTGATTATATAATTTCAAAATTCATCTTCAATTCTTCTTCAGGGGCTAAGTCCAGTAATTTATTTTATAAAATTGTAATAGTATTTCAATTCTTTTGGGAAAAGAAGTGAATTTAAATTTTATTAATTTTTGTGTTACAATCGACTAGCTTTAAATTATCACATTGTGATGTGTTTATGCAATGCATAACTAGTATGCAGCTGGTGCCCCACGCAAGAATATCCCTTATGCATATGCTTGAAATCACAGCAGTATTAGGTTGCTATATGCCTTTCTTGATTCTTACTACCAATTTCTATACCTATTCTGTCACTGACTGATAATTTATCAACCTAAATAACAAAGAGAAAAAGACATCTAAAAGAAAATGATATTTATTCAGGAATATGGTACTGCCGTGGGACTACACATGCAATAGTAAACTATGTGTGTATTTAGAAAGGTAAAGGAAAACAAAAGTTTTAGTGGAAAAATAAGAATTACATTATTGTTTTCAGATAATTTTCCCTGATTACAAGGATTAGCAACAAGAGTGGCATTGGTCCAATCCTGGACAGGCAGTTGCTGAGCAAATGTATTCGTGGAAGTATTTTTTGCATAACATTGCAATAGCCTTGGTGCAAGATTGTGGTTTATCCAGAGATTTGGTATAGTTTTTGTTATCGGGCATTTATGCTGAGAATCCTCCATTTGTGGTTGGAAGATTCCTGGTTGTCAGTCTTTTAAAAACATATTATTTTGACAGCTATAACATTTTCCTCTTTTGATCAAGACCTTTGTTTGAAAGGATTGGTGATTAAGGATCCTATAGTTAGGTTTTGATCAGCCCCTCAGTGTGGGACGAACCTATCTTGGATTGCTAGTGTGCTGTCACATTGGAGGGAGTAATTGGAGACTAGGGATCAGTGTCAAAACCCTCTCAGCCACATTTGAGCAATAAGCGAAGTTTGAAAAGAATGGCTGTTAGTCTAAATCTACTTAGAGTATATTTTAAGTACAGTTTGTCTGTTCCAAAGGTGTTTGTTACCATTTCAAAGTGTTGAACCAGCACTACCTGGTTAAAAGCTGTACTTCTGCAAGAATCTAGCAAATAACAGATACTAGGTTAAAAAAAAAATACAAAGTAAAATTAACAGTAACCTGACAATCCCAGATTGTGTAATGGTTTTGAACCGGGATCCTAGGCTTAAAGGCAAACAAAAGAATAAATCTAATGACCATAGGAAATTAGGTGAGATTTGTAATATTCATGTGGCCTGATTTTTACTGTGTGCATATGGGTCTCAACCTTCCCAGAGGAATTTTTGTATAGCATACCTTAGCATATAGAATTACACAGACATTTCCTTATTTAACCAATAGCTACTAAAGAATCGCTTAGGTTAAATTCTGTCATATCGTCAGCAGACACTACTGATTGTGAAATTTCAATTCCATTATTATCCTGTCAAGTAAAAGAGTCTCATTATGACATGGAGTGTTGTTCTGATATATTGGGACAAGCTGTCTGCAGAATGAAAATGTCAACCTCTCATCCTGATTTTCAGTTTAAATGTCTGTGGCTATGGCATTGGTGGTTTGGTGAACTTTCTATGTGACCCATACATCAGACATGCCACCTATCGCTTAAAATTCATCTTGCTTCAGCTTAAAGACCTTTAAAAACAGAGTATTTTTTCTTCTCTTAAGTTGGAGAGTTGTGGTCAAATACTAGAGGAAATTAGGAGAATTCAAGATCTAGTATAATATACTAAAAGCTATAATATACCTGTTATTAGATTGCAGCTCTATGCATTGCTTTAAAGCCCAGTCTACAGGTAGATAACAAGGACTTTAAAGCAATGCATAGAGCTACAATCTAATAACAGATATATTATAGCTTTTCTTTAACAACATACATTTTTGTCTCTACAGGTTATCCTAATTGTTGCCAAAGTTAATCACAGTAAGATAGATATGGCTGTAAAATAAGTTCAGTTTTATCTAAATTGGATTGCAAGAATAGTGACTTGAATACATAGAAATCTCAGATTTCAAAACATCTTAAGGTTAGGAAGCCAAACTAAGGCTTACTTTGGATTTTACCTATGGCTGGGCTTGGTGGCTCAGCCTGCAATCCCAGCACTTTGGGAGACTGAGGTGAGTGGATTGCCTGAGCCCACGGGTTCGAGACCAGCCCAGACAACTTGGTGAGACTTCGTCTTTAAAAATAAAAAAAAATTAGATGGGCATAGTAATGTGTGTCTGTAGTTCCCGCTACTTGGGAGGCTGAAGCAACGCCAGAGCCCAGTAAGTAAGTCAAAGCTTGGGTGGTCATGAGCGTGCCACTGCATTTCAGCCTAGGCAATGGAGTGAGACTCTTACTCAAAAAAAAAAAAAAAAAGATCCTGGACATACCAGTAAGTGACTCACTGTAAGGTTGGGAACTTGAAACCAAGCATTCTATGCATATTCTTACCTATGATATTCCAGTCAAAGCCTCAATAATGCAGCCAATGTTTTAAATTGCATCCTGTTATATAGTGAACACATATTTTTTAAAATTGCATGCAAATAACCATAATAATAAATTATTTATGAACCATGAATGAAGTAAGGAGATAGTGACATGTTTCCACTATAGTTCACAAAAATATGCTTCATCAAATTGCAGTAAACTATCGGCAGTTTAAGAGAAAATTTTTAAAAATTTGGATAATGAGCAAATGTAAATGAAGAACCAACGATTCAAATAAAATACATAGAAGCATTATCTCCATCATTTATCTGTCTATCTATCT
Source organism: Tarsius wallacei (assembly GCA_963574415.1). Taxonomy (NCBI): domain Eukaryota; kingdom Metazoa; phylum Chordata; class Mammalia; order Primates; family Tarsiidae; genus Tarsius; species Tarsius wallacei. Next base: position 8,969 of record CAUYQG010049222.1, on the reverse strand, counting down.
TTCTATCTATATCTATCTATCTATCTATCTATCTATCTATCTATCTATCTATCATCTATCTATCTATCTATGTATCTAGATTAGGTCTTACTCTGTTGCCCAGGCGGGAGTGCAGTGGTGATCATAGTTCACTGAAGCAATGTTGACCAACTGGGTTCAAGTGATTCTCCTGCCCCAGTCTCCTGTGCAACTAGGATCACAGGTGTGTGCCACCACATCTGGCTATTTTAAAATTTTTTTTGTAGAGATGGGGATCTTGCTATGTTGCCTAGGCTGTTCTCAATCTCCTAGCCTCAAGTGATCCTCCCGCCTCAGTCTCCCAAAGCACTGGGTCATCAGTTATTTAATCCCAGGTAATTAATATTATTGTTTTTTTATATTGATTACATTTCATGAACTCATCAGTTTCTTTATTAAAATTAAGAAATATTCACTTAGTCCATTAAACTTAAAGTTTTAAAAATCTGGATCTTAGAGTACTTGTTAGCATCTCTTCCATGTATTCAACTGTAAATACTTTTTAAATTTTTTTAATATATTTTAAAGATGTGGGGTACAATTCAGGATTTGGTACATAAGTGGTCATCATACAAGTGAAATTTGGATTTCCCATTGGTTCCTCACTTCTCTTAGTTCAGGAACAGAGCCCCTTAATGATGTTATGTGCCTCCCCACCCCCCGGCAGTGTCCCGCCACTGCCAATCCCTTTCTTGAAGTATTATGAAAAATGTTTAGGATCTACTTATGAGTGAGAACATGTGGTACTCAGTTCTTTGTTTCTGTGATAGATCATTGAGTATGATAGATTCTAAATCCATCCAAGTTGCTGCAAAGTCCATAATTTTGTCCCTCCTTATGGCTGAGTAATATTCCATCATGTATATGTACCACATTTTAAAAAACCCGTCCACTATCAATGGGCAGCACAGTTGATTCCATGTTTTTGCTATTGTGAATAGAGCTGCAATAAACATGCATGCACATTTATCTTTTTTTTTTTTTTTGGTAGAATGATTTGAGTTCCTTTGGATATATTCCCAGAGGGGGATTGCTGGGTCATATGAAAGGTTGATTTTATTGAACTCACTACACTGTTTTCCAAAGAGATTGTACTAATTTACACTCCCACCAACAGGGTAGAAGCATTCCCTTTTCTCTGCATCTTCTCCAGCATCTGTTGTTTTTTGAGTTATTGATTATGGCTATTCTAACTGGAGTTGAGTGGTATCTCAGTGATTGCATTTGATTTGCGTTTCTTTGATTATTAGATTCCGGCTGCTCATCTATCTTCTTTTGAGAAGTGTCCATTCATATATTTTGTCCGCTTTTCATTTTTTTATGTAGAAAAGCAATTTATTCCATTTTAAGCACTTACATGGAGAGTAACAGGCCTGCTAGTGAAACAGGTCACCCAAAATGGAGATGGCATCAAACTATTGGTTAAAGACTAACTCTTAAAAAAAAAAGTTTACCAAAGATTAATTTAATTTTAAAAACAAATACAAGCTATTGTTTCACCCTTCTCAACTTGACAGTCTACCTGTGGTATAATGGTCAGGTAAAAACAGACATCTTTACAACTTGCTGGTACCAAGTTAACAACAACGACAACAACAACCATTTCACAGAAAGGAAAGAAACACTATGAAAATAGCTCAAGAAATACACTAATGAGCAAAAATACATGGGGAAAGAGGAATGTGCAGCTTGGATTTAACTGAAGAAACCAAGAGGAAATTGGTCTATATATTAAAATGTGCATCTTGAGAAGTCAAGTGTGAAGATTCTAGATTAGGCATCTATACAACTTGAATCTCCCCTACTTCCTGAATAAAAATGACATCTTGCAGTATTTATTTATACTTCATGGCTCAGAGACCTACCTAATTTGGCTCCATTCCTTACTTACTCTAGCCTTTACGTAAATGAGTCTGAAAAATACGGGGATACAGCATAAGAAGAAATATAATCCACATAATATTCCCCTTTCTGTGGCTACTTTGGACCTGGGTTTGTTACTACAAAATTCCTGAAGAAAATTTAAATGTAAGTCTGTGGCTTTGCTGAATCAAGTCCCCCAGCTAATACTTAAAAAATACCCACTGTTTGAGTTAACAGTATTGTTGGTGGTACCTACATGGAGGGGTAGCCAAACAAAGTCTGTGTGTCTCAAAACCAGTGTTAAGTCAGTCTTAGGGTTGACAGGGAAAAAAGGGGAGTCTAAAATCACAAGAATTACAGACATATTTAGGACCCTTGCCTTTCTGGATCCATGCTTCCTTCAGGGTCTCCTTCATTATAAATTTTCTCTGCCACCTGCCACTCTTGCATGATATTGTCTTCTGATACAGAACAAATCACCCAAGGTTTGTTGGGATTCCAGGAGAAATCAGTTATCTTGGCAGTGTGACCACCATGAATAGACAGCTCTGGTGGCCCATCTTCTGCATCTTCTGCAGATTGGGTTCTCCAGTTTTACTTAAGTCCCAGACATTCAGTCTGTGATCAGTACCACTGGAAGCCAAAATAGTCTCATTGTGAGGTGACCACTGAACCGGAAATATTTCACCCTAATGTAATTCAAAGGAATGCAACTTAAGTTTCAGATTTCTCAGATCCCGCAAGGCCACGGTCTTATCAGCTGAACTCGTGGCAAGAATGAACTCACTAGAAGGACTGAAAGAGAAGCAGTTCACTTCAGCAGTGTGAGCATCAATTGAGTGACTTGGTTTGGAAGTATTATTTGAACAAGTATCCCAAATCATAAGCTTCTGATCATTAGCAACTGACCCAAACAGAAACTCATGGAGCAGATGCCAGGAAATATCTTCTATAACTGCTGTGGGCCTGTTAAGTTGGTTTTCGCATTCGCCACTTTTCCTTCCTTCGGGACGGCACTGATGTCCCATAGAGAGATGGTATGGTCATCTGAATCACTAAGTAAGTAAATGCCCACTGAGATTTGGGTTCCAAGAAGGTTCATAGTCTTCCTTCTGATGACCACGAAGATGTAAGTTTGGGTTGCACTCTGCAGAAGGGTCTGGTTTGGAAGGATGTTTTGTATAGTCCAAAACAAGAACATAGCTGGATGGAGTCTTTGCTGCAATGATACAAAGGTTCTGGGACATAAATGGACCCTGTTTACTTCTTCATGGTTGATCTTGATTTCTATTTCAGTTTTTCCACTAACTGAACCCAAACATTCCAAATTCTCCTTTTTCGCTGTCATAGTGTGATGCATCAAACTGAGCATCATCATTAGAAAGCTGCACACAGGCTATCACAAGATGGTTTTTTTCATCTGACATGTGTGACCCAGTATAAGTCATTAAATGCTTAAATCTTTCCCTTCTGGTATAGTTATGTCTGGAAGCCACTGTGTGGTTCGCTGGGCCACTCTAGGGCATGGGTCATCAGCAAATCATAAAGAAAAGAGCCTTTCTTTTTCCATATTTCGTAGTCCTCATTGATCACACATTCTTCCACTGTGTCATCAAAGGCTGCTTCCTTGTTGGCCATGGCTGGCAGGTGAACAAGAGGAATCTCAGGGTAGAGTTGCGGGAGAGGAGAGGAGGGGAGGCTGTGGACTCCCCCTCCTCAAAAAGTCTATTTTTATAAAGGCAGATGTTTTGATGGTTGGATGCATAAACTAGATTTTTTTAAAATGGAGACATGATTTTCCTACAGTGAAATGTTACTATATATTTTTTCCATTCAGTTTTTGTGAATGCCTATCAAGATATAGAGCATCATCACCCAAGAAAGCTTCCTCATGCTCTACTCAGTACCCCATCCAAGAAGCAACCACTGATCTTATTTTTACAACCATAAGTTCATTTTGTGCATTCTAGAAATTAATATAAATAGATTAAATGGCATGCACTTCTTTTGTATCCATCTTCTTTCACACAGTTTGTAAAAATCATCCATTTTATTGTATGTATCAGTTGTTTGTATATTTTTATTGCTGAATAGATTTTCATTGCATAGATGTACCATGATTTATTTATATATTCCTTTTCTGATAAGAAATAATCACTTTTAAAAGTTTTATTTCATTAAGGAGCTGTGGGGTACAGGTGAAGATTAACTACATAAGTAGACTGCATGCAGGTGAATTTTGGACTTCTAACTGGCCCTCATTCCCCCTGGTAGTGGACCAGGTACCCTTTATGTTGTTATGTGTCTCCCACCCTGCTCTCTCCCTCCTTTCTATAGCAGTGCAGATCCCTCCCTTGTGCTAATGTGACTATTGTTCAGGTTCCACTTATGAGTGAGAACATGCAGTATTCAATTCTTTGATTCTGTGATATATCACTTAGTATGATGGTCTCCAACTCCATTCAATTTGCTGCAAAGTCATGATTTTGCTCTTTATGGCTGCATAATACTCTATCATATATACGTACCACATTTCATCATCCAATCTATTTTCAATGGACAGTAGGGTTAGTTCCATGTTTTTGCTATTGTGAGTAGAGTGGCAATAAACATGTGTGTGTAGGCATCTTTTTGTAGAACGATTTATGTTCCTCTGGGTATATTCCCAGAAAAGGGATTGCTGGATCTTATGAAATGTCAGTTTTTAGTTCTCCACATTGCTTTCCACAGAGGTTAAACTAGCTTGCATTCCCACCAGTAGTGTAGAAGTGTTCTTTTTTCTCTGTACCCACACCAGCATCTGTTGTTTTTTGACTTATTAATGATAACCATCCTTACTGGAGTTAGGTGGCATCTCATTGCACTTTTGATTTGCATTTCTCTGATGATTAGTGAGACTGAGCATTTTTTATATGTCTGTTGGCTGCTTGTATGTCATCTTTTGAGAAATGTCTGTTCATGTCCTTGCTTACTTTTTAATGAGTTTTTTTTTCCCCCTTTCACTTTGAGTTCCTTGTAGATCCTGGATGCTAGGCCTCTGTCAGGCACATACTTTGCAGATATTTTTCTCATTATGTAGATTGTCTTACCACTCTCTTGATGGTTTCTTTTGCTGTGCAAAAGCTTTTCAGTATGATGGCATTTTGCTTGTCTATCTTAGCTTTTATGGCATTCACTTTTGGGGACTTGGTCAAGAATTCATTGCCTACTCCAATGTGCATAAAGGTTTTTTCCACATTTTCCTCTAGGGTTCTTACAGTTTGACATTTCATGTTTAGGTCTTTGATGCATTTAGAGTTGATTTTTGTATATGGTGATAAGTAGGTGTCCAGTTTCATTCTTTTGTACATGGACAGTTAGTTTTCCCAGCACCATTTGCTAAATATGGCATCCTTTCCCCAGTGGTTGGTGGCTTTGTTGAAGATGAGGTGGTTGAGAGATAGTGTTTTTGCTTCTGGAATCTGTCCTGTTCTATTGGTCTGTGTGCCTATTCTCATACCAATACACTGTTTGGTTATTATAGCCTTGTAATAAAATTTAAAGTCTGCAAGTGTGATACCTCCTGCTTTATTCCTATTGCTAAGGATTTTTTTTCACTATTTGTGCTTTTTGTTTCTGTATGAATTTCTGTATTGTCTTCTCAGGTCTGAGAAAAATGACGTTGATAATTTGATGGGTATTGCATTGAATCTGTAGATTGCCTTGGGTGCAATGAACATTGTGACAATACTGATTCTTCCAGTCCATGAGCATGGAATGTTTTTCCATTTGTTTGTGTCATCCTTGATTTCTTTGAGCTGTGTTTTGTAGTTCTTGTTGTTAAGGTCTTTCACTTCTCTGGTTAGGTGGATGCCAAGGTATGTCATTTGTGTGTGTGTGTGACTATCGTGAGCGGGATTAGGCTTTTTATTTGATACTCTGTCTGCTTGTTGCTGGCATAAAAAATTGCAATTTTGTTTTGCATGTAGTAATCACGATTTTTAATAACCAGAAGTGGTTATTTTGCAGATAGTCCATAGATTTTATTTTGAGAAACATTGATGTAAAAAGTGGATTCTCACTCAGTTATTTATAAACACTTCCAAACCTAAAAAAGGCAACAGAGTATTTAAGAGCCTTACTACATCTGCAAAATAATATGTCAAGACTATTACTAGTCAGATAAAGATTTAAAAAATTAACAATAGCCTCATAATGAAAAGGCACAATATATTAGTATATTTATATATACAACAGAAAGAATTTGAAGTCTAAGAGATCTCGTTTGTTTTTAGTTAGTGAATGGTGCTGATTTGTTTATTGGTCTGTAGGGACCAATGAGAATGAAGGGTGATTATAGGCAGTGTGTTTCTGATGAAACAGTAAATATAACTGGTGTTAGTTGGGCACTTTGACTAATTGAAGGTAACCTTCTGAGTTTCTACAGCATTGTGTACTAGACATAATATGTACACTGCACTGGGTGTTTACAGGAATGTTGTGGGAAAGGAAACAGTCTGATAAACTGCCGGAAAGAAAAAGAAGACAAACAGTTGGAAAGAATACACATCGGGATTCAGAAGACAGGAAGAAACATAGAGTTAAGGATGCAGGCTTGCTGTTCACAGCTCTCTGGAGTGCAATAATTGAGACTGAGAGCACAAATAATATTACAAATAGGAAAAAAAGGCTGTTGCTACAACTCATGCTTGGAATGTAGACTACCATGGCTGGACACTGCATGTGTTCCCATGGGAATCAGTATCCTCCAACCCCAACTCATCTAAGGATTTGGTATGTATCTTCCACAGCTTCATGGGAAACGCTTGAAGGAATTAAAGGCTGATCCCATTCTTTCTACATCCAGTGGCTGCAATTTCTCCTTTATGTGTAATTTCTCTCTTGCTCATTCTCATTATCTTTCTTTTTTCCTCCTCTTTTGTTTGTTTCATCTTGTATATGCCCTTTTAATTTTATATTTTCATTTTCTTGACAATGTTTTTAAATCCTATGATCGCATTTAAATGAAAATTACATTTGAAATTACATTTGAAAAACACAGAAAATTACATTTGAAAAACACAGAAAGGGCAAAAACCCTAAGCCCTCAGAGACAGTATCTGAACACCTTTAAGAGAACATCAGCCTCACCCTCCAGTATAAAGAGATGGGTTTGAAATTGGAGTGACTGGAGATTGAACCCAATCCCTAGGGAAGAATCTAAGTGGTGTCCTCCAAATTTCACATGGAAATTTGTTGATCAGCATCAGGCAGGAATGGCCAGCTTTGCTTTCCGGAGAAACTATGATCTCATTTTATTAGCTGTTTGGATTGGCTGCAAAATGCCCCAAAGATTATTTGATGGCTTGGTGGTTGGCCTTGTTGTACCATAGTAATTTGGTCGCCTGATGATTTGTGGCTATTCGATTTGCAGCCTGATTTTTATCTGGCACATGAGATTCAAGTGTAGTTCTTACACAGCTGGAAATAAAAAAATATTTAAACACTGACATTTGTATAGACAATTGAAGTGATTTTAATTGTTGGGGGAAATGCTAACATAATGTGCTGAAGGAATGTGAACCAAATTCTGAGTCAACAACTTAATATTTGGCTCAATAAATTCTCACTTATCAAATATGATTCTGTTTGTACACACATTGTTACTGTGACAGTGAGTATGTGAGGATCAGGATTTGGGGGTGTCTCTGACATCCAATGACTGGAAGATAGACTAAAAGAGTATGCCTTGGCTTGGGAGTTGTTTTTTTTCTTGAGCCTTTATGCTACATTGTAGGCCATTTTTCCTTCTTTGTTGTAGTTGATAGGGTTGTTGAGAGGTTGTATCTTGTGCTTGAAAATGAAGAGTTGAGAGCCAGACTTGAGTTGAATTCAAATCTCTCTTTTTTATTACCTCTTCAAGTACCCAAGGGAAGTTATTTAATCTCTCTGCATCTCACTTTCTTCACCTTTAATGCAAGGGCTTAAGATAATATATGCAAAAAGCATACAACATTCACAGAGTTGTGTGGATGATTGAATGAGTTGTTACCTGCCAATGACTTGGACAGTCACAGAACCTAGCAACGGCCTTTTTCTTGTACTCAGAATACAACACATTCAAATGAAGTAAACTCTTGCATACAAGGTACTCTTTTCTAAATGTTAAAGATGTGGGGTACAATTCAGGATTAGGTACATAAGTGATCATTGTACAGGTAAAGTTTGGGCCTCCCTTTGGTTCCCACTTGGCCTGGTTTGAGATCAGGTACCCTTGCTGATGTTATGTGTCCCTCCCCCTCCACTACCCCCTGCCCGGCAGTTTCCCACTACTGCCAATCCCTTTCTTATAGTATTCTGGGTCACCATCAATAATACAAAAGGCAACAGACTATGGAGAAGATGCAAGGTACTCTTCTCAAGAGTTACACAGAGCTTACTGCAGCAGTCTGGAGTTGCTCACGGTCGGTGTGGTATTTACCAGCTTTCTCACTACAACTTTTTGTGGAATGTCAATGTTATAGTCACTATTCCACAGAGATGTGAGCTATAGCTGGAGAAGTAACATACATGATCAAATCTCTTTTTATAGCTAACATTTTCTGTCCTCCTGGTAAAATATTTTAGACTGCCATCTTAAGAACCTAGCTTATTTTTTTAATACTCTAAAATATAAAATTATTTTGTTTGGGTGATGTCCTCATGATGAATATTTGTATTTTATTTCTGAAAGAAGATCAGTTCATTTTTTTTCTTTTTCTATTTGTGTGTGTATTTGTAAGCTTGGGCTATCATAACAAAATACCATAGAATGAGTGGCATAAACAACAGGAATTTTTCACAGTTCTGGAGGCTTAAAAGTACAAAATCTAGGTGCCAATTTGTTTTTTCAGTGAAAGTTCTCTTCCTGACTTACAAGATGGCCACTTTCTCACTCTCACTGTGTTCTCACAAGTTGGAGGGGGAGAGAGAGAGAGAGAGAGAGAGAGAGAGAGAGAGAGAGAGAAAGAGAGAGAGAGAGAGAGAACAAACTCCCTGTTGTGTCTTCTTAGAAGGGCACTAATCTCATCATGAGAGCCCCACTCTCATGACTTCATCCAAACCTAGCT
>CAUYQG010049219.1:0-13748 GCA_963574415.1 Tarsius wallacei | reverse complement strand
GATTCTTCTGTTGAAGTTAGGGTTTTAATGGTGTTGCTTTTCCAGCTTCCTTATGTGACTTGTTAGGCTGTTAACATGTGAACTTTCCATTTTCTTCATGTGCTTCTGTAGAGATATGAATTCTCCTCTTACTACTGCTTTCATGGCATCCCAAAGATTTTGGTAAGATGTTTCTTCATTTTCATTTGTTTCCAGATACCTTTTAATCTCTGTTTTGATTTCTGTGTTGACCCAAGAGTTTCTTAGCATCCTGCTGTTTAGTGTCCATGTCTTTGTGGGTTTGGGGGAAACCTTGCTGGTGTTGATATTTATTTTTATTCCACTATGGTCTGAGAAGGTGCATGGCAAAATTTCAATCTTATAAAATTTGTTTGTGCTTCATTTATGGCCAAGGATGTGGTCGATCTTAGAGGACATTCCATGTGGTGATGAGTAGAATGTATATTCTGTGGTCGTCGAGTAAAGAGTTTTTTGTGGTTATCAATTAAGTCCATTTGGTCAAGAGTCAGATTGAGGTTCCAGATCTCCTTGCTGATTTTTTGCCCTGATGATCTATCTAGGGTTGTGAGTGGGGTATTAAAGTCCCCAACTATGATAGTGTTAGAGTCAATATCTTTTTTAAGTTTGTCTAGAAGCTGTTTTATGAAAGTTGGTCCCCCTATATCGGGTGTGTACATGTTTAGGATGGTTATTTATTGTTGATGGTTTGAATCTTTTATCATTATGTAGTGACCTTCTGTATCTTTTTAAATTTTTGATAGCTTAAAGGTTATCTTGTCTGAGACTAAGATTGCAACTCCAGCTTTCTTTTTATGTTCCATTCACCTGAAAATTTACTTCCTATCCTCTTACATTTAGTCTGTGAGTGTCCTTTCTGGTGTGATGAGTCTCTTGGAGACAATATATTGTTGCTGCATGATATTTTATCCACTTTGCCATTCTATATCTTTTCAGTGGTGAATTTAGTCCATTTGCATTCAGGTTAATTATTGAAATGTGAGGGTTTATCCCTGTCACGAGGTTCTTATAGAGTTGTTGTTGTTCCTGTTTATTTGTTGTCTTTCTTTTGGTTTTTGGGTTGATTCATGTGTTTTTTCAATCTTTTTATTGTACTCTTGTGAAGAACATTGTCATTCTTTTTTTCCTTTTCTTCTGTGTTTAATACTTTCTTAAGTGTTTCTCGTAGAGGTAGTCTGGAGGCAGTGTACGTTTTTAAGGATTGGATGTCTGGGAAAGATTTTAATTCTTACTCACTGATAAAGCTTAGCTTAGCTGGGTAGGTTATTCTTGGTTGAGATTATTTATCTTTGATAACTTTGAAGATTGGGTTCCAAGCTCTCCTAGCATGAAGATAAATCTGCTGCTATTCTAATTGGTCTTCCCCAGTAAGTAGTCCATCCTTTTTCTCTTGCTGTTTTAAATTTTTTTCTTTTATACCTACTTTGTTCAGGCAAATTATTATGTGTCTGGAAGTTGGTCTTTTCATCTGTTGTCTTGCAGGGGTTCTCTAAATCTCTTGTGTTTGAATTTTCACATCACTGATAAAATGAGAGACGTTTTCTTGAATAATTTTATGAAATGTTTGTTCCAGGGTGGTCTCTGTCTCTTGTTCTGCCTCAAGAAGTCCAATTACTCTTTGGTTCAGTCTCTTGAAGTAATAGCTCTTTGCTTGAATGTTTTGTTCTGTCTTTTTAAGTTTCTTTTTCATGGTTTGGAGAGTTTGGGTTAATTCTATATTTTGATCCTCAAGCTCTGAGATTCTTTCTTCTGCTTGGCTAATTCTGCTTTCTATGCTTATTAGTTTGTTATTTATTTTAATCTCAGTGTTTTTTACTGCTGCTATCTCAGTTATCAACTCCTTCCTAGTTTCCTCTTGTCTCTCCTCAATTCTTTTTGTTCTGTCTACTAATGTCTTGATGCCTGAGTTTGTAGTATGTGACCAGTCATTCTGGGGGCTCTTCTTTGTTTGCATCCCGAAGTCTGTTTTCTCAGTGTCTGATTTCCCAGGAGTCTATGAGACCTATATTTTTCTCTTGGTTTTTCCTCATTTGTGTAGGTTTTTCCTCCCCACTTTTTCCTGTTTCCCCTCTTTTCTTTAATTCTGTTGTTCATGGGTGATGGGGTTGCTTTACTTCTGTTTGCTTGATCTCCTATTCTTCCCTATGTGAATCCTCTAGCTTTGTTCACTTCTGAAGCTAAACTGTGGGTTGGGGGCTGTACTTCTTTGCAGTTTTAAGATTTAGTTGAAGGGGAAGCTGTGATTCAAAATCTATCTGCAGATTCAGTATCCACGGACAGGTATATGAATACCCTGTAACCCACTTGTCACTGTCTTGCAATCTGTCCATGTAGTGGGGAAATAGGCTTGCTCCCTGAAAGCAAAATGGGATAAGAAAAAGGAAAAGAATGGAACAGGGGAAGGGGGGAAGGGAAAGGTGGAGATTGATAAGAGTAAGAGGGAAAACAAACATACTAACAAATGAAAAGAGACATGAAGACAGAAAAGATTTTAAAAAACTAAAACATACAGTCAATCATACAGACACACAAGCCAATCAACCTCCTTATTCATACTATTCCCCTACATAAACATGAAGATGTCATCAATAACAGCAAGAAGAGAGAGAAAAGAAAAAAAAAAAGATGAATAAAATGAAAAAAAAATTAAAAAAATTAAAACAAGAGAACCAAGCACTCTCTTAGGTCGTTCCTCTAAGTCCAATGTTCTTTCAGCTCTGATCTCTAGCTCTCATTGCAGGCTGGTAGGTTTGATCTGGTGCCCCAGGCCAGCTGCAGGGGGAGGGTGAATCAGATCTGGACTCAGTCAGCTTGCTGCCTGAGAAGTCTGCCACTCAAATCTGACCTGTGTCTGATCTAGCATGAGGGAGGGGCGTTTGCCTCTCCTGGTTTGATGCTATTACCTTAGGTCCCAATTGGAGACTGGCAGAGCTGAGCGGAGCAATGCAGGTCTCTGCCTGGTCTCAGAAATCCAGCTACTCTCTGGACCTTCCAGCCAGGGGCCAAGCTAGGGGAGGCAGAATGCAAGACATCTGGGAGCTGCAGGTCAGCAGTTGCACTGGGAGATTCATGTTGGGCAGGGCGGTGCAGCAGACGTGGGAGCCTGGAACTCCACACTGCTGGAAGCCAGGGGCCACCACAGGCGAAGGGAGGAAAAAGCTGTGGGAGAGAACATGGCAGCCGCATCAGCAGTGCAGTACATGGTAGGAGCTCCATGGGCCAGGAGCCAAGGGCCACTCCAGGTGGGGGGAGGGAGCGACTGTGGGAGGAAGCAGCGGTGGTGACTGAGTCAGCAGTGTGGTGCGTGGAACTGAAGACCTCCAGCCCATGAGCCAGTGAGGCTGGTGGTGGTGGCGGCAGCTGTGACTGTGGCGATGGCAGAGCAGTGTATGAGGCCAGTTTTACCAACCTGCAGGCCTGCGTGGCTGACTGAAGAGAAGGCTGGCAGCGGTGAAAACAAGAGCCACTGGAGGAGAGCAAGAGTCCTTATGAACATTGGCTTTCACAGAGAATCTCACGTATCAACTGGCCCTGTCGTCATCTTGCCCGAAGTGTGAGAAAAATATATTTAAGAATCTTTGAGATATATTCGTGGTGCCAAAAAATGTATACACATTTTAAAAGATTTTTTCATGTATTACTTTTCAAAGTTGAATTGAATTACAGTAACAATGTATAATTGCAGAAGTCAAATGTGAATTGTATTTGTCTTTTGTTTTCAGTATATATTGAGTATTACAATTTTAATACAGTTTATTCCTTTCTTAAAATGGGTATACTTTTTTGGTATGCTATGAATTTTTGTAAAATGATATCAAGAGACAGGCAGATTTCTAAATCATTCAACTCTTTTATCTCCAGACACTTTTATCTAGATAGATCTTGGTTTTCTCCAAGAATAAGACAAAGAATAGGATCATTTCTGCATTCTCATACAAAAAAATTATTGTCACATGTTACTGTGGTGAATCAAATAATGTGTCTATGTACAAATGGAACAGGGTTGAACAGGACAGTCAGAGGCCTAAAGTTTGAAATGTAGAACTCTGTTCCCCCAACATAACCCAATTTTCTTTTTGGAGCTCCATTACTGCTTGGCAGGGGGAAACATCATGCTGTTGTTTTAAGATAGTCTAGTCACTCTCATTCTAAAACAGTTTCAGAGAGGTAAAAATTCAGTCAAATACATGCATCCTTATTTCATTCATTCACTGCTCTCAGATTTCTTTGTTTCTCCAAGGTTCTTCCCAATGTAAAATTTGCTGTGTAACAAAGTCTCTTAGGAGGGACCCAGCTGTGTATCTGCTGCAGATGCTTGTTGTATCTGATCCCATGATACTGACTCTTTTCCTATAACACATGAGGGACTGATGGGAAACAATGCCTGCCTCTCTTCAGCCATCTTTCTGCAGGCAACTCTAGAAGGCAGAATTCTGCATAACCATGTATAGGAATCTCTTTGTCCCTTGGGAAGCCTATCAAAGACTTCTAAACAAACCAGAATATTACTGAGCGTCTTCAGTGAAAAACAAGCATTGTCTAACATAGCTTTCCAATTATTTGATTCTGTGGGTCAGGGGAGGGTGAAAGGTGTGGGGTAGGTTCTACATTCTTTATAATCCAAAGACATACAGAGTCTACATGATGAAGGGGAAAGCATTCTGCCATAAAAAAATAACTTATCTAAAACAAAACAAAGTTAAAAAGGCAATATAGCACCTATGTATACATTTACTTCTGCATTTCTTTCTGTGTGCATATAAATCTTTGAATTCTCTTCAAACCAGTGGTAACATCTTACTAATTTCCTTATTAGTGAATGAATTACAATTGTCTGTATTTATTTTAAATTTATATAAGAATCATGATTTTTACCTTTAAAAACTATATTCCTTAATAATTACTTTCTTTGAGGACAACCTTCCTTTATCTATAACTTGGGGATAATGACACTGTGTTCAAATAACTGAATGCTTATAAAGTTAGTAAAGTTTCTAGTTCTCTACTGGCATTGATAAAACATCAAAAATGGTTATTAAAAGTTTTGTTCTTTCTGATGAATGCCCTTATTCTATTTCTATTAAACCAGTCTTTAAGAAACTTCCTTTGTGTGGCCATCCTGGAAAACTCCCAGGATTGAATTTTTATATTCTTTGTTTTATATTTTAATCTCTACCATATCATAATTACTTGTTTAAATATCTGGATTTTCTCATATATTATATTCTACTTAAGAGCTGGAGTAAGACAATGTGTCATTTTTCTTTTTATTTGTCTTATAACCTACAACATGAATTATGTCTTAAAACTTCAAGCAATGGGACACCAAAATGGTAGCAAATAAATTATCAGAGCAAAACAAATATTTCTCCACTTCCATCTTTATCTGCTACAACCACACCCTTCTTCCACCCTTTCCCAACCCTTCTGGCCTTTGTGGGGATCTTTTAACTATTGTATTTACCTTTCCTGTCTTTTATCTTTAATCCATTAGATCACTTACTTCAGTATTTTAATGTGCTTGTCTTTCCTGTCTTAAATAAATTAACAAAACACTTTCTCAAGAATCAACTTCATTTTGTAGCTGAGTATAATTTTATATTCTTTGTTCCCTTGCCACCATCTTTTCCAATGGTTGTCCATATTTATTGTTCATAGCCTTTTAAATTCCTTGACACCTGATTTCTACTCCCAGTTAGTTAGGTCATCTATAACATCTATATTGGCTTACCTTTTAATGAAACTCCTAGCAGCATTCAGCACTGCAGAAAATGTAAACACCTTTCTTGTTGGCTCCTGGATATCATTTTAAAGAATTTTCTCCTACCTTGTCAGGAACTTCTTGTTAATATTACTAATTCTTCTCCTGCCATATTTTTAAATGGTCAGGCCCATTCTGAGACTTTGTCACATTTTACTTTAGATACTCTTCCTAAGGAGTCTCATTTTCAGAAGATAATTTCATTTACCATCTAGAATCTCATTCAAGACACTGTTCTCAACTTTGCATATTAGAATCACTTAGGATGAACTTAAACCATACTTATAAGTTACCAGTATTAAATAGGATATTTATGTTTTTATAAAGTACTCTAAGACTCCAATATGCAAACATATTTTAAAATATCTTGTCTAAGTGATCATCCATTCTAATAGCTTGTTAACATTTAAATATCTTAACAATCTCACTTATTTCTAAGTTATACTATTCTCAACATATACTATAACATAGCACCTAAATATTGTTCTCAATTCTCCAAGTCCAAACTTAACTTCAGCTGCAAAAAATGTGGTAGTATCAAAGAACCTATGATTAAAAAAGGAAAAAAAAAAGTCTGAATCCAATCATTTGACGATGCAAGAAAAGATTTATTTTTAATAGATTACTTTTGCAATATTTGGATTCTGAAATTGAATCCTACAATTAAATAACATAAATGTATGTTCTTGTTTTAAAAATTGCATAATCAGGTTAACTATTACACTCTTTAAATGACAATATGAGAGAATTGGTGGGTTTATGTGTTCTAAACTATATAGAAAATACTGCATTGAATGTATTTACCACACAGTTATATGTGTGATTTATATTATACTTGCAGATGCGTAACTATAGTTACCTTTTAAATTAAAAGTCAAAGAGCTATAAATATGTGTGATGCACCTAAATACTTGGTAAAGATAAATCATATTAAACCAGCATTGAAGCTATCAACAATTAACTATTAACAATTAATTAGTTATTTATTTAAGCGTCTAAATCGTGTTTTATCCTTACAAGCATAAACTACTTGTAAATCTATCTCACCCAAACAAATGAGCTAATAGCCATTCCTGAGGGCTTCACTGAGGAGTTGCTAATAACCTGGGCCTTGAATAAGACAGATAAGTCCAGAGACACAGGGAATGCAGAAGGTTTTATGGGATGAACAAAGAAGATGAATAAAGGTACACAAATAACAGATCACTCTTGATCTATTTCTTTTGAAGTTGCATTGAATTTTAGGTAGTTTCAATATCTGCATTTTAAAACTTTCAACTCATGGAAGTATTCTGTTTGATCAAACCAGTATGTGACCAAATAACATTAAAAAGAATAAGTGATTTTAAATTAAACAAATATTGTCTTAATGTATTCCACAAAATAATCTATAGAAAAAATAATGGCATACAGTAAAACTTGACTTTTTAGTCTTTTTATATACTATCTTTTTTTCAGAGAAGTATTTAGTGGTATTTCAGAAAGATAATATACATGTTTTTCAGATAGCACATGACATTGAAGCTAGAGTGGATTCTGGATATTTTGGTACAGTAATGTCTGATAAGATTAATGTCACTTCTCCTAAAAAGAGGGAAAAAAAACTTACAACTTAAATTCAGTTACAAATCATAATAAAGTCAGCTATATTTAGCAACCCTGAAATCAAAAGGAACTTAAAATAAAGTGACAAATATGTATTTTATTGTTAAAGAAATATATGTCTTTGTTGTACTATAGCAGAATTTTATTACCTCTATAAAAACAAATATTATAAATTTATAAAGGTTTTTTACATTTTTTTTTAGGTTTTTCCAATGGAAAATTAGGACCTATTGCTGAAGTTACTATATGGGTAATACAACTAAATAATCAAAAGTAAATTGTTTGCAGACTATTGCTAGTTACAGAAGAAGAATTGGCAATAAAGTCCTAAGTGAAGTATTAGTTTTCTAGAGAGTTCTGCAAGATATGTTTTATAAGTATTATTAATATTGACATAGCATAGAGCTCATGTTTACAAAGTACATATTGGAAAATTCTGGCCCAAAATATGTACAAGTTTGGACTAAGAGTAAGAATGAAGGTAAGAAAAAAGTTAATGCTAGAAAGTATTTTTTTTAACATCTGTCTAATCTTTGAAAACTTCAGGCATAGCAGTATAAAGATCTTGATCTTTAGAATTTCAATGTTCCTCCTGTTTATTTTAACCTTTTGTGTATAACAAAAAAGAATACCTACATGGTAAGGTACGTGGTTGTTATTTCTGTTCCCTTTCTCCCTATTGACCTTCCATTCTTTCTCTCTCCAAGACTTATTTCAAAATTATGCAGAAACATACACACAGAGAAAGAAAGAGAGAGAGAGAGAGATTAGGTTCTGGCATATAATCACTGAGTGATCTTTTTGCACCTCTTTGAGTCTACAAATTGTGACAGATTTTTTTGAAATTCTTATTATTTATTGAAAATTTCATAATGATGGTTTTCTTCATTTGTAACTGGATTATTATGATAGGCACTAATTTTCACTCTAACATTTCAGCATAAGTGCTTTTTATATAGACAAATGGGATTGTCCAAGAATGACTCAAGGAGCAATTTCTGGACAATGTAATAGTTGAGACCAGAGCTTCCCCTCCCTCTGCTTGATAGAGTTACATCTGAGTCCAATTTCCTCAAGTCTCAATGTCTGATATATCTGGTATCAAATTTATGTTTAAAGATTTGATAACTAAATTGAGATTATTTGGTGCCCAAATACATATTGTTTTCCTCTTGCTTCTAAGAATGCTCTCAAAGTTTCCCTTTAAAAGTAGAAAGGAAAAGAAGGGTCTTCCCTCTGGAAGATAAGCCTGCAGAATGTTCAACCTTAATTTTTTCCAGCTATGTTTCAGGTCAAGTATACTCCTTCCAAGACAGAGAAAGAGGACCACTGCCCTGGCATCTGGAAGCCCTCTTGCCTGCAAGTTACAGCCTGCAAAGAGTGAAACTTGCATTTCTTTAGCAAGGCCCTTAACGTGACATTTTTATCTGAGTTGTTTCTAAACACAATTATTTTATTACTACCCAGCAAATTTTATCTTAATTATTGCTAGAACAACATTATTTTCAAGTATGAGTCTTTAGTTTGGATTCTTATTCAAAGATTATACACTTCTTCAGATTTGATACTAATAATATAAAAAGGGCAGAACATTTGCTATTTTTTACTCTCAGAATTGACATACTCTCTTTCCATATTTCCCAACTCCAGCTTCTCCAAATATATTCTCTATCTTGTCTTTTCACCATTCCTAAATGGGTTTATTGATTTTTTAAAACTCTTTGGTAATAAGGATAGACATTTAAAATAAGTCTTGTGATAAAAGAGATCTTCTGATAGACACTTAAGTCAGTGCCCTCCTGTGAAAATGGGCCTATTACCTAAGAAAAATGAGCCACCAAAATTTGTTATCCAGTACGTTCTCACTTAATGCCATTGTCTAATTCTTGGAAACTGAAACTTTAAGTGTGAGCTATACATGTATTTAAGAAAGATTAATAAGAACAATATAATTATTTACCCAGTTGTTCCAGTTCAGGGTCACAGGTGGTTGAATCCTACCCCAGCAGCTCAGGATGAACGTAAGGGAACCCGCCCTGGACTAGATACCATCCCATTTGAGGTGCATTGCATTCACACCCACCCATGCTCACTCAGACTGGCACATTATAGACATGCAGATTCACCTAACATGCACAGCTTTGGGATGTGGGAGGACACACAGAAGAAACTCATGCAGACATGGAGAGAACATACCAACTTCAAACAGTGTGCCCAGGAGGAAGTCTTTTTTTATCCTTATCAATGTTATAATGAAATGAAGTTAAATGAAGCAAC
The DNA here is from genome assembly GCA_963574415.1 of Tarsius wallacei. Taxonomy (NCBI): domain Eukaryota; kingdom Metazoa; phylum Chordata; class Mammalia; order Primates; family Tarsiidae; genus Tarsius; species Tarsius wallacei. The sequence continues at coordinate 4,087 of CAUYQG010049219.1, read as the reverse complement.
ATTACGGGTGAAACTGTTGTACTGCTACAATACAGGTATGAGAATTTCCTTAAGGCATGCAATCCAAACACTATTGATAGAAAGTTTATTTTGTGCACACATGCAAGTGCTTGGGATCAAAATATCCACATTCATAAAAGTAATCCTCATCCTGTTGGTATTATTCAATTCAAATGAGGAAAGTGAAATCGAAAGACAAATGTATTCAATATTTTGCAGAATTAAAAAGACATTAATTGCACTGATAGGATTACACTGGCCTTAAAAGCCAGTATTTGCTACATTGTTATGCAGCAATTTGTACATTTTGACCCAAAAAGGGTCCATCTCTGCCTGAAATAATTATTTTTTCTATCCCAGGAGAATCTTTTTGGTGATACAATTTTGTAAGGAAGGATACAATTCAAAACTTATAGGTGTAAATAATTATCAAGAAAAAAAAATTTAATGAGATTTTGAAGAATAAAAAATCAGTCATTCCTGTCATAAGAAGCAATTCCATTTACTAAATTGTCATTTGTGATGAGCAAGAATGTCAAAATAATTTAAAAGAGAAAAGTTTGGTCAGAATTGGGAATATCTTGAGTGCCAGGGTACAGAATGAGTGGGGGAGGAGGAAGGGAAGTCCTTGAACATCTTTGAGATGGATAATAACAGAATTGCTACTGTATTTCAAAAGTATTAGCCTGACTTTAGTTCTTAACAGGCACTGAATAGGGTAAAAAAGAACAGCAGAGAGATGATTCAGATACGGTTTTAATAACTCAGGCAATAAAAGGTTTGAAGACTAATGTCTATCAATGAGAATAGCAGGAGACATAAGTCCTAGAGAGATTGCAAATGTAGAATCAAAATTATTTCACAAACAAGTGTTTATAGGATGAAGGATGATAGTAGTCTACATTATAGATTTTGATATCTAATAATTCCTCTAAACTTATTAAAATAAATTTTCTCAATTCCCATCAACACACACATACTACCTGCAGCATGTGCGCGCGCGTACGCACACACACACAGACACACACATACACACACACACACACACACAGACTGTTCCTACATCTCAGTAAAGAGCAACCCTATTATTTCATCTCATCAGACTTAAAACCTTGTAGATATTCTAGACTCCTCTCTCCAAAATTTAATCCAGAAAGACACATTGTTATCTATGTCTTCAAAACAGGTTGAGAACTTGGTCTTTCTCACTGACAGTCACTTTAGTCAATGCCATCATCTCTTCTTACCTAGATGCTGGTGATAGCTTCCCATCTGGTTTTTCGAATTCCTCTCTTTGGTTTCTTGACCTTACAATAGATAAAATGAACATTTTTTTCAAGCTTTTCTCTTATTCCTGTAGCCAAGGTGGCCTTCTTATTGTTCTTCCAAACTGTTGCCTCAGAATCTTTGCATTTACTGTTTTCTTTGCCCATCATGAGTCAGATAACCATCACCTTTATTTCCTTAAGAACTTTTCTTTAAAGTCATGTTTTCAGTGAGGAATTTCATAAAATTTTTCACTGTCCTGTCACTCCCTAGACCCAACTGACACTTTATTTTTCTTTGTTTCTCTTATTAGCAACTGATATATTCATACTTCAACTTAATCTTTTGATTATTTTTCTGATTCTTATCCCTAGACTGAGCAGGGAGTTTTGACTGTGTAGATCACTGCTCTATTCCCAGTGTGTAGAATAGTATCTGATAAATAGTAGGATATTAATATTTGTTCAGTAAAAATATTAAGAGTTAAAGTGTGCAGATAACTGTAAAACATTAAGAAAGCTAGTAAAGCAGGTACAAAAAATAGAATTAATAGTACTTTTCATTTGTATGCTACATTGCATTATGAAAAGAGTATTTTTTTAAATGATTATTTTTACTTCTGGCAAAACCTCTGTTTACAGAGAAGAAACTAAGACACAGTCCTTATAACATCTGTATTTGACAGAGGGACTTTTATAATAGAAAAATAAATATAATTAAAATAATGAGGAGCATAATGAATAAAATTGTGCATTATCAACTGTTTTCTTGACAATAACATATTACCATTAAATGGAAAAAAGGGATCCCTCCCACGTTTAGATCTATTAGTCTAGATCTTCTAAGAAGTATGTGACTATGAGCAAATTAAACAATATCTTTATCCCACAACTAACCCTTCTCTCAAGCATATTTGGAAAGACAATAAATTCACATAGCATGAAACAACAAACTCATTAACAACAAAATATGTTTATTAATTGTTTAATTTCAACATTCAGAGGCAAACAAGTAAACAGATATTTGCCTTGTAGACATACAACGTTAGAGAAAATACTAATGCAAAATACAGGTTGGAAAGAAGCCATCTGAATAAAATCATTAACATGGTGAATGAAAAATTAGTGAAATGTTATTGCCTTAGGGAGCAAGTCAAAGCATTTTTCTTCTCCTTAGCTGTTTTTGTAGGCTGTTAGTAGTGAGAATGCTCATCAGGGTATGAGTTGGGGGAAATAATATGTTGCTATAACAAAAATAGACAAAACCTTAAAGTGAAATGTGCCCAAGACAGAAACTTTGAACAAGAGACCAGTGTCATGTCAAACATGAAGGCATTTCTATCATACTGGGAAAGCAGCTTAAAAAATGTAAGACTTCACAATGGAACACAAGACAATGCAAAATGGTTAAAACCATTAAGTGAAGAGACAGTGTATTTCTAAACTTACGAAGAGACGGGACATTGTTAGCCTCCAAATTAAAGTACTTTTTTCGGGGGGGAGGGGGCATTAAATCTGGCATACTTTTACACAACCCTGTGTCTCTAAAAGTATCGAGGGAGGAAACCATTTTTCCTGTCCTCTATTCTCAAAACACACATACACACACAAAACCAAAAGTCACCTTTTCTATACAATGTGAAGCTGTTACTTCTTAATCTCATAAAAGGTCTAGAAGCTCTAAATATCTTTACTAAATTAGTCGAATTATTTTTTAAAAGGTATTTGGTCACTACTATTGTTAGATTCTTCAATGGAAACAGGTATTAACTTTTTAAAAGAAAACATTACTCATTGAAATTAGCTATCAGATAATTACCAAAAATAAATAGCATTTAAAAGTTGACATTTTTATAGAATATTATTTTATACCTTGGGCCATAAATTTAAAAAATAGAAGAAAGGGTTTGATAGTCTCATAAGGGAGCAAAAGTAACTTCTAAAAGTCACTTTGGGTGTCTTTTATTCCCATGTCAACATTGAAAGTCTAGACATCTACAAGCAACCAATAATACTTTGGGGATAACTTATTAATACCCTATTCTGTCTGTCTCAAGAAAAAAGGTCAAATTTTAGTGTAATGCAAGTCAAGCTCATTTACCATATCAACCCCCTGATAAATATGAGGAACTCATTGAATATTTTGGAATCTGTCTTTATTTGTTGCCTCTAATCTTCAGAATATATTGGTTTGTTTTTAAAATAGAGAATAATACATGGGAAATCTTTTCATCTCATGGTTGAAAGAAAATGTGTGATCCAGCAGGCATTAGAGTTCAAATGCACAGATAAAAGATAAAATGGTAGATTATTGAAGATAAATTATTGTGCTATGTATTAATAGTAAGTAAAGACATGAAAAGGATATAATATCAGGATATCAAGCATAGGGAATACACAAATATTATAAGATATGCTTTCGCTGCTTATCTATAAGTTTGATGAATGTTATTATTTTTATGTAACACGGCCATTACACATGTCTAATTTAATTATTTTTATTTTTAGAATATTTTATTAATTTTAAAAATGTAGGGTACAATTCAGGCTTAGGTACATATGTGGTCATCGTATAGCACATGTCTAATTTTCAAAAGAAAAGTCAGAATACATTGTCTCAAAGCTAGGAAAAAGATCATGTTACAAAACTCTTAAAATAGAAAAATAGTAGGAATATTTTCAACTCAATTTCTGAACTTTTGAGAAGAATGAGCTAGAGCACATATAAGTCTATAAAATTCCATTTTTTTTTTTTTTGAGTTGGAGTCTCACTCTGTCACCTAGGCTGGAGTGCAGTGGCCGCTCCCGGCCACCGCAGCCTC